>JANTPZ010125569.1:0-14728 GCA_025593235.1 Vachellia pachyceras | reverse complement strand
AAAATTCGTATTTGTTTTTAAAATAGGGTGCTAAGAGAAAGTAGCAGGGAATGTAGGAAGTTGGGGAGGAACAATTTATTATTTTTAAATTTATATTTTAAAGTTTGATCCTTTTAAATAAATATGATTTTTATAGTCTTTCTCTTTAAATATTATTTTCCATAAGTCCTTCAATACAATTCTCCGAAGAAAAAAATTAGATTGAATGAAATATTTATTGTTTCAATTCTTCAAATTGTGAAAACATATATAAAAAGCATTATAAAACTGGCTAAAGTATACTTTTAGTCCTTTATGTTTGCGTCAGGTTTCCTTTTAGTCCTTTAAGTTTAAAAAGTGTACTTTCAGTCCCTCAAACTTAACGCCGTTAGTTTCTCTGAACGGAAAATGCTGACTCATCAAATTTAATCGATAACTGTGCAATAAAACGTTGATAAAGTATACACACATTTTTAATTATAATTTAATAATATAATAAATTTGATATTTTAAATTATGTAAAATAAAAAATATCTAAAATAACAACGTTAAGTTTGATGAGTCAGCAATTTCAATACAATTCTCCGAAGAAAAAAATTAGATTGAATGAAATATTTATTGTTTCAATTCTTCAAATTGTGAAAACATATATAAAAAGCATTATAAAACTAGTAAAAGTTTTTAACCTTTTCTGTTTCCACTCTTTCAAAAGTATCATATCTTTCTTGCGTCATTCACATGGAAAGAAAATCAGTGGCGTGAAAAAAAAAGCATTAGAGCATCTATTATGATTTGAGATCTAATATTCCTACCGGAAAGGGAAACAAGAATGTAAATCAAACACATGCTAATAGCGATGGAAAAAGAATGCTTCTTCGACTATTTAAAAAAAAAAGATATTCTGAAAGACTGTAACCAAAAGGCGCAAAATCTATATAAATAAAGAATGATAAAGACCCAGATTATGAAAAATCAAGGTTTGAGTCGGAATTTACAGTCGCTAGTCTTGATGCTTACAAGACTATTAGCAGACAAACCATCGACCACCAACATGCATTTCCCCAAGATTCTGACTTTCCTCAGTTTCAAGCTCCCAAGTTTGATAGCTACTGGGGCATGCACTTTAAGATCCAATGGAACTCTTCCGGTCTGTTGTTGCTGTTGTAGGGCACTCATTAATGTGGTTCCTGATTCAGCTTGGCCACTTAAGGACACATCAAGCACTGTTCTGTTCTGATGACCTTGGTAGAAAATGGGCAGTGACCCTTCACAAAGCTGAGTTTTTGTGAACCATACACTCAACCTTCCTCCTTTCTCATAGTAAATTCCAATCTTCTTGTTGGGGTTGTTTGCTGTGATCTTCACATCAAACCTTGCATACAGTGTCATGTCCAAGTTCAGCTTCAGATCACTTATCCTTAGGCTTTCAACTGAGTAATTGGGCAGCTTCGGCTTGAAGATAAGGTAAAGAGCACCTAAAGTTGCTCCTAAGATGATGATGAGAAGGACAAGTAAGCTTAGGATCCAACAAATGCATTCGCAGAAGCAGCATCCTCCTCCTCTCTTTGGTGGTGGTGTGGTTTGTATTACTGGAGGCATTAGTGGTGCTTTTGGCGGCGGCCGTGGCGCTTCTGTATCCACCGGAGCTACTGGGTGGATTGTCTTCTGATGATAAGCCATGAATGAGTGCTCTTCAGTGTCAAGCTATGGTTTATATGATTATGAGATGAGAGAGCAGTACAAACGCAGGGTGTTGCTACTTTGTTCACAGTTTACTTATCTGTCAATTTTATTATGAATATAATGTTGTTGGGAGGTGACCTTCCTTACCTAATATTACAGGATTCGAATGTAATAAAGAGCCAATAATTCAAAAAGTATAAACTGGTAGTTCATCTAAAAAGATAATGGTAGTTGCGTAAATACAACAAGAACCAGGAAGCTGCTGCTTCTCTTTTTGTTCAAACATCATATGCTGTAAATACAAAATTACTCCCTTTTAAGATAACTAATTTGCATATGTTAAAAAATTAGTTTAAGTCAGTTATTTATAAAAATATATATATTGATTTTTTAAAATAACCTTTTTAATCATCATTTGCATAAGAACTATTTTTCAATAGAAACCCATTCACTATTTAGGCAATAAAATATTTATTTTTTAATTTTAAAACATACTTATAAAATTGAGAATATTATTAATTATAGGTAATAAAAGCAAAATAAATCTTGTACGGATTTTTTTGGCTTTCACTCCTTGAAAAGTATCAAATGAGTCCTAGTTGCTACGGAAAAAAAAAGGAGATAAATCAAATAAATAGGAAGAATTACTATGAAATAAAAAGGAAAGAATAATTATAAAAAAGCTTCGCAATAAGTAAATGGGAAGAGAGACAGATCTCAAGACTTTTTTTTTTTGGGTGAAATAAGGGGTTAAGCCCATTCTCTAATAAACATACTTCTCCTAGGAGATGACAGATCTCAAGCTTTTGTCACTGCTCAATGATGTGCTTGTTTGGTTTCACGTTGAAACCACGTTGCATACAAGTTGATATAAAATGTCTCTCACATACTTCCTTAACTTATTTAAAATTACTTTCCCAACGGACTACACAAGTTGATTCTGAAACACACATGATACTCAAAATTTATCAACTTTATTGGGCTCCATTGTGCCTTTCCTGTGGATGGGTCATGAGGGCCCATTAGGTCCAAGTTCAGATCACGTGGAATATCTCTCACACACACATTATATAATAACCAATGGTTAGTTGGATGAAGTGATAAGCGACTTATTCTAGCTTAAGCAAGGTCTCGAGTTCGAGTCCTTATGTATATAGTAGCCACCATTGGGAGACTCACCCACTATTTCCAGGTGTGCGACGTGGGTCGGGTCCGGATTAGTCGGGGCAAAGCTCCGGATACCGGGCGGGAAACAAAAAAACATTATATAATAATATTTAGTAATAATTCAATAAATACATATAAAATGTGATTGTACTTATTTATTTCTTTTTATACTCTTTAATCTTCCTTTAAATAAATAAGTAAAGTAAGCCATTTGATTCCCTAACCAAAAACAGATGTACTATTATTGTTATCTCCTTTTTTTTTGTGACATTATTATTGTTATCTCTTTGGATAAGAAATCTTAGCAACAATGTAACTTTCCTAATTGCATATGACTTCCCTACATTCTTTCCTGCATTTTCTATACGACTTTTTCATATTCTTTCTTGTCATTCAGGTTTTATAGAACTTTCTTCCATCGTTTCTAGGAGTTTCACATATTCTTTTCTCCTTAATTATTTTCTTGTAATTTTGCTTTCTCATTCACATTCCATAACTAGCCTTAATATCATTTGATGATTATGAAAAAAAACAAAGTTTCAGTAAGAGTTTAAGCTTATAAAATACCAACATTTAGAGCTGGTAAAATGGATCAAACTCGTTAGACCGATCCGTTTAAGTTGAGGGCCGTGCTCATGATTTAGAGCGTCCAAGAGGAGTTGGGTATAAAAGGTTAATCCTATAAGGCCGTAGACTTAAATGGGCCGGTCCTGCATGGCTTCGGACTGACTCATTTAAGCCTACCATTTTTTTACTTGCTGCTTTTTGAATATTTTGAATTATTTTATAGTAATTATTTATATCTTATATAGTACAAGTGAAAATATATGCTAATATAAGTGACCTCTTTTTGTTTAAGGGGGTGTTTGTCAAATTGTCAGAATCACTTTCATGTAAATCGAGACAAAACTTCTTTAATATATTTACCTCATATTATATAAAATCATTTTTGGAAAGCTAATCCAAACACCCTCGGGCTCTTTGGGCTTTTCAAGTATCTTGACAAGAATTTTTATTTACTTTGTTAAGCACTTTTACTGATTTTAAAAAATTTTCAATTAATTTTCAAAAACATTTCATTGGGTTCTTAGTAGTTTTGTAAGCAAATTTCCCTTATATAACATTCATAGAATCATTTTTTATTGATGTAAGATAAACAAAGAAAGAAATGTTGCTAATTGTATTTGAGAATATCTGAATATCATTTAACCTAAATAAAAAAGAAGCAAATAACACTTTTTTTTTGGTTACATATACTGAACAATGAAAAGGCAGAATCTTTATCTCATGCAGGATTTTGTTTCAAGCTAAATGATTGCTTATTCTATTATATAAAAAAAGATAAAACATTTAATTATTTGATGATATTTATATATTAAATTAATAATTTTATTGTTTTAACTTAATTTCTTTGAAAAGATGGAAAAACATTACTTTTGTTAAAAAGACTTGAAGCCCGTTTTAACTTAACTGTTTAGTTTTTTTTAAATGAATTTATAATTTTAAAAATGACATATTATAGATCATTTGAAAATCTGAACGGTCTGTATCTCATCATGGAAATGAGTACCGGATGTTTTTCATTGTGACGAACAATGAATGAGAACCGACAAAAAAACCAACCACGTTTTATGGATAAACAGGAACTAAACTCTATACTTTGCCGTATTATTATTAATTTAAAAGGGGATAAAGTATAAGAAATTAGAGATTTGATTGGGAAAAAAAATGGATTTGGTTGCACCTTGCACATGAAACAGTGAAATATCGTGGTTGAACAACAGAACATTTTGATTAATTGACATCATAATATTATGTGACAACTTTTTGAAAGATTCCTAAAAAGGTTTCATTAACTCTTAAGGCATGCCTTGTAGGAAGGGATTTTTGTCGCGACGGACAAAAACTAAAATAAGTGTTGGATTCAAAGTGGAACCAGTCACCCTACTAAATATTCGCTTAGCAGGGAAAGTTAATTAGATTTAAACAGTCCATATCTAATTTAGACAATTCAGATTTAATTTTTTAAAAATATACATTTTAAAAAAAATTATTCCAATAGATATAAATCTAAAGTAAAACCAATCTCTTAACTATTATTTTTCAAAAAATAATTTTTTATTTAAGAAAATATCATTTTAAAAAAATCAATATGAATCGCCTAAATGAGATCTGAACGGTCTAGATCTGATTAACTCTCCCAACTAAGCATTTAATACTTAGCATGGTAACCATTCAAAGTTGGTGTTAAATATCATAAATTGACTTGTTATATTCCTAACTATGAAACTGAAGATAATTGCAGGGAGTGATTTACCTCACCGCAAACAAAAACTAAAACAAGTGTTGGGACAAATGGTTCCCTATTGATCACAATAAAATTAAACACAACATTTTGTACATCGCGCATAAATTGAATTGATGATGGAACATTGTATGTGAATACAACACATAAATAAACAAATAATAACATCACTACTAAAAATGCAAGATTTACCTTGAAAACATCACAAGACTTTAATACAGGAGCAAAATAAGCATGTACCAGCATAGTAAAAAAAAAGAAGCTGCTCTTTGAGTAGAACTATTGAAATCTCAATTAAGACTCCACTCCAAAGCATGTACAATTTGGGCATGGATGTTGTCAACTACAACGACACTACTGAACATAACCATTATCTTCATTTCTTGACCAGAACATAGAGAACAACACGATTGCTGTGATAATCAGGATGCCACAGGGTTTGATTGACACGGCCGATTGTAAAATTTTTCATTGCTGCTTCAATGAAGTACTCAAGAATGGCATCTAAAATAATCACACATTATTCACAAGTCAATACTATGTCTGGCATGATGGATTGGGGTAAAGGAGAAAAACAAGAAGAAGTAAGACATTTCACCATTTCGTAGTTCCCCAGCCAAGAATATTGTCGTGTTGGGTCCAGAGAGCTGCCTTAGTGTCACCAGCAAATCCACAACAGCATTCTCACTATATACCACATCAGATCCTAGCACTGAAAAGATCAAATTCACAATGGAATCTGAAAAAGTGAATCACATGATCATCTAAAAAACCTGTGTTTTTCACATAAATTCACTTTTTAGAAAGCTATATCGTTTGAACATACCAAAAAAAAAATTGTGATGCCACACGAAAAAGTTTCTCATGGAAACATTGAAGTTTACATGTGAATGATATTATAAGCTAATACTGATCTCTGCTAAATAGTTCAATATTTAGCAAAAATACTTTGATCAAGAATCTCTGATAATAACTAAATGGCAGTGACAGTTTGGTATGAAAGACAAAGATAAATAAAAATGAACCAAAATAAAAAATTAGAGATGTGATTATAATGATGATTACAAATGGAGTGGTATGAATGATGCGGCCATTTCTCTAAACCTTTTTCCTGGAGCCAGTTGTTAGATCTTGTTTATTCCTTGTTAGTATGATATGGCTAAGGGTTATTACCATAATCTGGTGCAGGTTCAGTGAGCTCTAGGTCAGGATCTTCACCCCATATGAGTTCCGTAGCTGTTACAGTACCACGCAGGTCCACATGTTTCATGTTGGTTTCAATGTTCTTTCCAAGAAGTTTCAGCCTATCGGGCAAATCTGTAAGAATAACTTGACCACCCAGAAGAGCTGCAATGAATCTGAAGAGGAGAAAATAGGAAGAATAAAATATAGACTTTGAGGAAGGTGAAGGAAAACGTATCTTTTAGTTGCCGGTCAAATAATCAGGACATTAATGTGGAATTTCAAAACTCTATCATCAACATTAATTACTTGCATTCCAGAATTCATATTCTCATTCAACTTTGCTACTTGAATTTTCTACCATGCATCATGAATTAGTTTTTTTCTTGCACGTTAGTCCTTCCAATTTTGCTGACGGCTATTTCCCGAGTATGGGATGGGATTCTCTTGGTCAGAACATGATTTCATATTATTGACTTAAATTTGTTTACATTTGTCTTTTGGATTGTTTAGATTACGGAAAAGAATGCTAAACTACTATGTCCATTTCTAAAACAGCAATCTTTGCTAACTCAAACCATAACAGAAGATGTATACATTGATATGTCAGCGGCATCAATTAATGGCAACAAAATTTGGATGGTAGCTATGTAACATTTGATGGAATGACCAACTAGAAATGAGTTAGATATTTTCTAAAAGTAATATGCGGATTCCAAATTAGACTATTAGAGGACTAAAGCTAAGTAGGTCTAAAAATTGGGGTTCGACTCTTAGTTTACTTCGTCCCTTTTAATATAGAAATTGGTTAGACGTTTTAAAAGTTTCATTGAAAAAATATAGCAATATGCCCAAATTGACCCACTTATGGTTGACTGGCTGAGATAGGAGAGTTTAATAGTTCTTACCCAACCAAACCACAACCGGATCCCAATTCAACGATCTTCTTTCCTTGAAGAACAAGCATCCCTGAGTCAACAGAATGTTCTAGAAACTGCCCCAATACAACTCCACTGTCCCACATCACTGATCCAGTCACTCCAGGTGTGCTCTTAAATAAAAAAGTTTAAAAATCCTTAACTGTGAACTGAAGCATCAAAGTTGCCAATTGGTGATATAGATATTTCACATTTCATGCCCGAAACTAATTGTCTGTAGTTGTAAGACATAGTAATTGAAGCAAAAGCTGTTCATGCAAATCTCAATCATGGTATACTGGTTCTTATCTTAGCAAAACTGCTGATATAACACATCTTAATTTCTAAACAAGACATATCAGTTAGGACTTCACCAACACCATTTTTATTCCCTTCTTTTTCCTTTACAAATAAATATAGTAGTAATTTCACTCCATTCATTACCCAACTAAAGTACGTGGGAATTACAATTCTATAAACTCAATATTTTTCATTTACTGATTTTTCCAATATGTTCACATGTATCCTGAATTAGTCAGCCAATACACCAAGTATACACATAATTCCTCTAGCAGCTCATTGAATAGCTAACACAGCTATACCAGTGAGAAGTTGAAACCACGACTTGAAGAAGTGCAAATAGATAGAACCCACCCATGAACCTCAAATGGTTTTATAATATATGAGTACTAATCCAATAAAACGAAGAAATCACAAAAAAAAGCATCAGCCCTTGTATTTACAAACAAGATAGAAGCACCATTTCTATCACACGATTAAATGATTTCAACTTCTTGAATTGTATGCCCATTCTACCAACTACAATGTGAGGCTTCCATTGTGATGTGGCTGCTAGCTCAAGTTCAGTATAGAGATTAAGGAATACATACCAAGGAAGAAGGGGACTGAAGAATGGAGAGAGAGTGGCCACAGGAATCGAGACGGAGATTGAGGGAAGATTGAGATACGAAGGCGTTGGGTTTGGAAAGAGTAGGCTGTTGGATTGCCCAGAGAAGCATGATCTCTTCCG
Source organism: Vachellia pachyceras (assembly GCA_025593235.1). Taxonomy (NCBI): domain Eukaryota; kingdom Viridiplantae; phylum Streptophyta; class Magnoliopsida; order Fabales; family Fabaceae; genus Vachellia; species Vachellia pachyceras. Next base: position 6,465 of record JANTPZ010125569.1, on the reverse strand, counting down.
CGGCAGATTCCTCCCCTTCAACCAGCAATCTCACTTTCCCACCGTACGAACCCAGATTCACCATTGCCGCCTCCTCTTCCTCTTCCTCTTCCTCTTCCTCGTATCTCTCTGATTTCACTTCATCACAATCCATCTTATCTTGCTTCTTGCTGCTGCTCTCTCCGCCCTCTCACTATGAATGTTTGTGTTCGGGAAAATTGTGCCTTCTTAGTACTTTATGTAAGCACAATTTGTTCTTTCAAGGCAAGACACAGGAAGTAAATGAACTCACGTACGGATTCTTTGGCATAAGAATACGAGGGTTTAGTTGACTAGTTGAGTTAGGATTTACAACTAGATTAATAAAATTAAATAAATTATTTTTATGAATATTAATTTATTTTAATATTGTAAATTTATGTTTATAAATATAAGATTACACACATGTACTATACATCCTATGAATAAGAAATCTGTCTTCTATATCTCTCTATTTTTCCCTCTCTCATCATCTTTATCTTAAATTTATAACAATTATTTTATTGTAACATGTATGTTATGTTCTTTTTCTTTTTTTACTAAATACATGTTTATTAAAAATAATACTGTTTGAAGTACTCTTAGATATTAAATGTATGTAGCTTTACCCATAGGGCTTGGAACTTTGATTTGTTATACCCAACATTTTTTATAACTATAACATATATTATAAAATAGTGATATATATATATATATATATTATATATCAGTTTATAATCTCTCAAATTAATTTAAAAAGTGATAAATATATCTATTAATCAACTTTCTTAATCTCTCTAAAAAAGAAAAGTGACTCTTATTCTTATAATAAGAACCAGTGGTAGTATTTATTATTTTTTAAAAATAATTTTTCTGACTTATTCTCATAGACCAATATATAATTAAAGTAATTTATTTATCTTTTTTAATCTCTTAAAAAAAAAGTCAGTTATCATTTATATCAAATAGTAACACCCTCCAAACAAGCGTTATAGTAAACCATAAGGTAAAAAATAAAACAAAATAAAACAATTGCATTTTGTGATTTTATTCTATTATTGTAAATTCTTAACTGATTTTATTAATTCTTGATGAATCGTATTAAAATGTTCAAAAAAAAGTCTATTATATTAAGCACCATACTGATGCAACAAAATGAGAATCAACCACTTAAAGAACCTTATGGCAAATTTTGAATAAAATGATTGTTTTGCCATAGCAAAACAAATTCCCAAGGCTTCTTCAGACTCTTTATGATTGTAAGTTATATACAAAGTGTGCGTCCTGGAAACATTTTACGAGATGGCAAAAATAGCTCAACCTATTCATTCATATTTGACAACATCATATAAATCTTGGAACACTTCATTCTTGAGAGAACTAAGTGAACTGAACACCCAGCAAAAAAGTTGCAAAAAAAAAAAAAAATGGTGAGATGTTTCAGTTTCAGTTGGTTTCATGATCATGGCGGCGTCTGATTAGGCGAATTCGAAGCCTATCTTCCTTCTCTTGTATCCATCTTATCAAAACATCAAAATATATCAGTCACTGTTAAAACTGCTGAGTTACTCAACCATTTAAGATTCAAACATTTCTTGGTAGACCTCATGTGTTGTGTTAATGGAGAGAGAAAAGGCTATACCTATAAGTAGTTGCAAATAATGGAGAAAAAGAGCAATTTGAAGACGAACCAGCTCTGCTCCAGGGAAGAATCTGGCACCTCCTCCAAAGCGAGCATAGAATGGACTTCTCCAGTTCCTCTTTCCCTTCGTAGAGGGACCATATGAGTCAGAGAAGAAAGGTAATGAAAGTTAATGTATATATGAAACCAAGGCTTGGCTTTTGGAAGTTCAGAAAGTTAAGCTCACGAAAATTGAGAAGGCATAAATCCCATTGATGCCTAAAAATCCTATTTTAGTGTTTTGAGCAAATGACTTTTTGGCCAAAAGTCATATTATAAAGCCATAGCTAGTTTTTGGAGCTTATGATTTTGGCCTTTATTCGGATTTAGAATTTTTGAAAGTGCCTAACAAGTTTCAATATATCATTCAAATAATATTTTATTAAATTAACTTTTTTGAATAAATGTGTATTTAAACATAAATCATATTACGGTAGTTGACTTAGAATAGAATTAGGATAAAAGTCACTTCTACAAATATTAATACAAACAAACCGTGAACATGTTTGTTGTACATTGCATAGAATCTAAGGAATGAATATATTGATATATTGATCAGGCAGCAGCATGAAGCCAACAATGGAGTTATGCGGACTAACCTCATTTCTAGGCTCCATCCATCTCCACGGATTGAAGTCTGAAGCTCCCTTGTACACATTCTCATCCAAATGAACTGCTGAAAGAAATGGAACCACAGAGCACCCCTTGGGTATAATCTACCCAAAAACAGTTAAATGTTAAATGCTAAGAAGCCTGCAGATTAAAAGACGGAGAAAAGAACTCAAATGTTTACCAGTGTGTCTGATTCAAAGGATTAGGTTAGTTGTCTGTCTTATTTTATAAATTTCACATATTTGTCTAATATGAATATTGTGATAATACCAATCCATCACAAATATAATTCATAAGATAGGTTAGTATACCTTGGTAGTTAACCTCTTCTTTTGCTTCTCTCAGTAACCAAATTGCAATACCCCCAAGTCTCAATGTTTCATTAAATACCTGTCAGGAGAAGATAGCATGACATCACCACAATATTTAAGAGATGAAGCATCTCGTCAAAATTGTCTAATTTTAAAAACCAGTACAGCATCAAATACTTGCACATTGAGTGAATGGCATTGCTTTATAATCTTGCCAGGTAAGCATTTCTGCTCCTCCTGAATTACTCCTCACAGATTCTTGCTCATCCTATTCATGATACCAACTTGTAAGAACGATGAAATGAAAAAAAAAAAATCATCTTAACTCCTTGATGCCAAGGAAAACAGTTCTAAATTAACCAGTTCTCATATGGGTTAGAACAAGTACCAGAATCTGCTTCAAGGCTTTAATGCAATGAGTGAGGAAATAAACTGCAAAAAGATAGTTTCGGTGTTATTTTCATTCCCTGCAAGGAGAAGATTGATGATGAAGTCTGCAACCGCATCATCCGCTAAGCTTTCTTCCTCCAGCAGTCTTCCAAGCACACCATTGCCTACTGCTTCAGGACCTTGTTGCCTGTGTAACTCAATGGTCTTGTTTATTTTGCTTATGATTTTCTCCCTTGCCTAATAAAAACCTAAGAATGTCACTTCAAAACAGTTTCACCACTGATAATCCCAAATGGATCATAGTAAATTTTAATCATAACCGCCATTTGAAAAATCTCTAGTATCTTTAGGTTTCCGTCATTCAATAACTTCTCTATGCTACTGCAAAATGTAAAAAGAAAGTCACAAATGACTTAAATAAGAATTAAGGTTATGGTACCTTCATTGCAGTGTGGTATGTAAACCCTGTCATGTTGATGTGAAAAAGGTAAACAACCATCAACGAAGTTAGAAAAAAAATTGAGCCATCTCATTGAGATTCACTTGACACTCCTAATAATTGATTAACCATTAAATTTATGGATACCTGCAGCAAATCGTGTACAGAGATTAATTGATCTGATTCATATGCACTGAATAATGCTGGTTACATGATTAATTGATCTGATTCATATGCACTGAATAATGCTGGTTACATGTACACACACACACACACAAGTGTGTGTGTGTGTGTGTGTGTGTATTTATAAGATTGTACACATGTGCACATCATGAACTGTGAGAACTTGCCTTCCTGCAAACATCTGATTACTTGATTGTTCTTGAAGTTGCCGTGAGTTTGAAGCATGACCTTCTGAATATCATTCAAGAAATGGAACATGAGCTTCTCTAAGCGCATCATGTTGGAGGCATCCCATGCAGCTTCCTCTGCTGTTCTTGCACTGTGATCACACCATTTTTACCAACCAAATCCCTGAGTGATTTCGGGTAACTCAACTGGAATAATTTCCCTTCATTTTGCATCCCAAAGCGGTTGAAGCTCGGATCCGCTGACAGCACCACCCATTTAACAAATAGGCTACAAGAAAATATCCTACCATACCTATGCCAAAGGATAAACTTTTCATCAAACACAATGGTTTTTTTAAATAAAAAATCTGAGTCTTTTGACAGACACTCCATAGTTTGTCACTAATAAAATATGATCATTTAATAGAATGATTTGGTCTAGATTGGCTGGTGAAATATCAACTCTTTCAAATTGAGACAAATATCGTTGAACAGAGCATATATTTACATATTTTTCATTGAAACTACTTCAAATTTTACAATAAAATGATCTTTTCTTGCTAAGGAAGTAAATACCTTTGAACCATTTCTTCAACAAATTAAGGAGGATGAGAACTTGCAACTGCATTTTACCAATTGATGCTGTCACCAATCAAAGGCCAGCCTCTTATTCCTGGAGGCAGCCGCTGTGTTCGTTTCTCTGCCTTCTTCGACTTCGTTTGTATTGGTTTTGCAACTATCAGGATGATCAAAAAAGCCACTGATATTGTAACTAGCCATAGCTCTGAATGAGTTTCTCTCATTCTTAGAAACAAAAGGAGGAGAGTGGATAATCGCAGTTCCACCTGTAGGCAGAGGCAAACTTATGGTACATAATGAGACAAACATGATAATTGATAAGCAAAAGTTATAAATTAGTTCACTGTCTTGCTTGTTTCTTTTCATTTTGAATAATGAAAAAGTTTTTTATGTGGTTAACATTGATATCATGATCAAGATTTTAAAGTAGTTATAACATTTTTATATTGAGTCAAATGATAGGGATTTAATTCTTATGAAGAAAAGTTAAGAGTTTAAACCTTATAAACAAAAAAATTATGCTAGGAGAATCTTCTCAAATAGAGTTGACAATACTTGGATTTAACCTGATGGCATCATATTTCAATATTAAAAAAAACAATTTCAGCTTTTTTATTTGCTCATATATGATCATAGAACGAAAACCTGAATCAAGAAATTTACAAAGAACACACACACACACACACATGTAACTTAGATAAGCACCTCTATTTTAATTTTATTGTTATCGTTATTATACAGTATTGGCACCTGGTAGAGCTTGTTTTTAGGTGAAATCATAGTGCTGCCGAGGTTTGAATAATGATTTTATTGGAAATGAAAAAAATAAGATTATTTACTTTTATGGAGCCACAAAAAGGATGAGTCAAATCAGTACAAAAGGCATTTTTGAAACCTTATTTTCAGGCTTCTTTCCAGGAACCAGTGTCCCTAAAGGCCATGCACTTAAGTATTAATTTCTGCTTTTTTATTTGTATAATTGTTGAAGCCTCATATAATGGGTGTGCATACTATGATTTATTATAATCCACAAATAATATTGAAATTTAACCTATCTAAATTTAGTAAGCGGATTCACTATTATTTTTTTATATGTACGAAATAAATATATAAAAGGAATTTTATATCGCTGATTGAGCTTTAATTATGTTAGTTTTTCTCTTGAATTTCCAGAGTCATAGAGTCGATTTTGGCCCATTCATGACCTTTTTGTGCTTAAATTGTGATTAGGAGTTGTTGAATTGGATTAATGTAATTTTGGGGTCATATGCCATGAATAACGATATATTTGTATCTTAATTCCTTCATGAGCAAGTGATACTGCCAAAGTTTGTTATTTCATTTCAGGAATTCCGTGCAAAAGGGCAAAGACAGCAACTCTGGATATGTTCGCCGCGGCCAAAGTTCATGCAAACAGACGGTGAACTCTCGGGAGAGTTTCGCCGCTGCTAAATACATAGTTGGCCGCGGCGAAAATCGCGTATCAACACCTGATTTTTACGCCCCGGCGTAAACAAAGTTCGCCACGGCCAAAGTTCAAGCAAACAGGACGGTTTTAATACCCCATTTAGGGTAATTTTCCAAGAGGAGAGGAGGGAGGCTGAGGTTGAGGCAAGAACACACACACCCATTTTTCTCTCATCTACACACTCTCCAAACCCTACCAACACCCATTTCTTCCACCATCCATCCATCTACAATACTTCATCCATCCATCTGGAGTATGATTCTTCCTTCTATGAGGAGCTGAGCATCTCCAACCTCTTGAAGATGGAGTAAGCCGGAGTTCGAAGTACCGAAAGGGGAGTATTTGCTTTCAATCTGTATTTACGTTATAGATTACTTAAGATCCGAGTTGGACTATGTGATTTGTATGTAAATACTTGGTCTCGGTTGAGCCAAACTTGGATTATTGTGTATTGAGTTGTTTTGTGATTGACAAAGTTAAATGGAGTTCATTTGGCTTATTCAATGAAGTCTTGTTGCTCTCTTCTATCATCCTAGTTGTGCTTGGTTTTAGAGTCAACATGCATGGAGTTGATTTTGTCACTTTGCGATTTCCGTACACACACTAAGTGCCCTTCAAGGATTTCATGGGGTGGAGTT
>JANTPZ010125558.1:0-13616 GCA_025593235.1 Vachellia pachyceras | reverse complement strand
AGAGGCAAGTTGAATGATGATTGAAGTTATCATGATGATATGTTTTAGCTTGCCAAGTTATGTTAATATGTTGGTATGTTTAATGTAAAGCTAAACCTTTACATGATAAATAGAGAACATATGTGAATGCATGCATGAATATACTCAAAAGAAGTAGAAAAGTTAGGCATGCATTCAGAAAATTTGGAAATAATCAAAGAGGTTTTAATAAAATTTTAGAAATGACAAGTTTCCAAGTAAAGGGTTCCAAGACCCTCAAATCTTCCCTGTTTTTGAGTGACAAGGAAAAATAACAAACGATCTTCATTTGAGCTGAAACTTTCCAGTTAAATACTACACGTCCTAAGCTTTGAAATGAGCTAAAGTTTTCTAAATTTGGATGTGTGTATAAAGAGTTATGATTTTCCAAAGTTAAGTGATAAATCTGGAAAAACTGGAAAGTTACCAAATGAACAGTGATTTTTACGGAATTAATAGTATCGATTGGGCAAGTTTTGGAACTAGTGAGTATTTTTCCCTTATATATCACTTAATAAGATTCAAATAGAAATTTGAACCACTCAATTTGGATTTTTCTAGAATTAGTTATGATTTTTTAAAGTTGGGCCAGAAATATGGAAATTGACTAAATGATCAGTACCCATTTTTGAAAATTTCAAGTTCACTTCTTTGGTCAATTTAAGTTCTCCAAGGCCCTAAGTGGTTCATTAGTTGATCTAATATGATGTTTATAAGGGAAAATAAGGAGTGTTATATGAATCCCTTTTCAAGTTTGTCATAGTGGGTACTTGAGAACCCCATATTTATGAAACCCACTCAAATTTACAACGCAAGTACTTGAGAAACCTTTACAATTACTCCCCCTTACTCCATATAAGATTACACCGGGATTCACACTACCTCATAATATTCACTATAACACAGACTCACATGCTTTGTTTTCACAATTCAAACTCAAACTAACAATCTCAAGATCCTAATCTTGATTTTCTCACATAAATATATTAAGTTTGGATGAATCAATAAACTACTCTCTCACATAGTGGATAAATAAACATTAAAGCTCTCAAAGAAGACATTATCAAAGTCCTAAAGTTGTACTCTGTTTATGGGTTCAGTGACTCTAACTTCTTTGTCCCTTCTCTATGTCTTGAATTCTTTTCATTTATAGCCAAGACTTCAATCACTAGCCGTTGCTCAGAGTTTGAATAGCCATTAGAGAGATTGGCATCCGTTACTCACAGTTGCTACAAGTTTGTTCGTCTGTCATAAATGATGTTCAACGGTCACACTGCATAAGTCATTAATTCTCAGATTCTCTTATCAAACAACCTGGGCAGTTTAATGAAAGAGCTGGGAAGCATTTATGAGAGCAAGTAACATTCAAAATGATCTAGCACAAAAAAGGAAAGATCTGGTAAACGATATTCATAGTTGTGTCAGACGTTGTGTTAGAAGAAAAATGTAACTCAAGTTTTCAACATCTCACAATTTGAGTTTTATAACATTGATGTTTAAAAGTCATGTAGTAAAACTTTCATTTCTAAAAAATGAGTACTCGAGTTCTATGAAAAGTGAAAAACTGTTCAGTTGAAAAGGTTCTCGAGACTCGAGTTTGGAATCTCAGGAACTCGAGTTTTGAAAAACTTCCACTGAGGACTCTAGTTTGTACATCAAGTTCTTAAACTGATGGAATTTTGTAAGGCATGGTACTCGAGTTTGAAAAATAGCAGGACTCGAGTTTTGGAAAATTTTTAGCGAGAACTCGAGTTTGAGAATCAAGTTTTTAAACTGATAAAATTTTGGAAGGCATAAAACTCGAGTTTTGAAAAATAAAGAACTCGAGCTCTGTGAAAACTTCCAGTCATAACTTCCATTTTTGAAATCAAGTGTTGTGGACCAGTTATGGAACTCGAGTTCTGAAAAACCTGAAACTCGAGTTTTATATCATGATGTCAAAAACAGTTGTGAAACTTGAGTTTTGAACAACTTGGAACTCGAGTTCTATAACGTGATTGGAAAACTTGAGGCTGAAACCTCAAGTTTTGACTTCCAGTTCTGAGTCATAGTTGTGAAACTCGAGTTTTGAAAAACCTGAAACTTGAGTTCTATAATGTGATGAGAAAACATGAAGTTGGAACCTTAAGTTTGGACTTCCAATTTTGTTTGGACGTTATGGAACTTCAAGTTTTGAAAACTTAGGACTCGAGTTCTTGAACTTGTTTATAAAACTTCTTTTCAAAACTTCCAGTTTCAATATCTAGTTTTGAAAAATAGTTACAGAACTTGAGTTTGCAAAACCTGGGACTCCATTTTCAAAACTTTTCTGACAGATCCAACATATTTTCAAAATCATTAAACCAGATCCAAATTTCTGCCATAATTTCGGGTTTTTATTATCATCAAAACAAGGTATCAACATTCTCCCCCTTTTTGACGATGACAAAACCATAATGTTTGAAAACCAAATTTTTATAAGCATAACCTATCAGTAGCTCATAGCAAAAATATGACAGTATGACACAAAATCAGGAACAGAGCATAATGAGTATAATTCTAGAAGCACGAAAAATCATAATCCAAGGTTAAAATAACACAAAGTCATAAAGCACAAAGTAAACTCAAAAACTCATATTCTTCTCCCCCTTTTTTATCCGTCAAAGATGGTGAGGATGAGAGGATGGGGAAAGGTTTGGAGTATTAGAGGTCAGAGGGATAAAGGTTTCTGGAGGAGGTTCAGGATAGGGTCCAAAGGCTGAGTAGAAGCAGTGAAATTAATCTGATCTAGCAACCTCTCAGAAGATGATGAACCATAGCCAGCAGGAGGAGCAGAAGGAGGTGACTTGGTCCCTCTGCCAAATTGCTCAAGAGACCCAATTCTACTATCCAGACACTGTACAGAATCTGTAAGTGAAGCAAGCTGTGCTATCATAGTATCTCTAAATAATTCAAATGAATGTGTCAATGCTGTGATGACAGTCGTGAATTCTTCTCCCATTCTCCTGAGCTTAGACTGCATAAAAGTCTACATAGCTACATGTAAAAGTGATGGAGCAGAGAAGGGCTATTGAGGAGTAGAAGACTGGGCTTCATCTTAACCTTGAGAGGTGACAGAGGTGGCCTTCCTCTTCCTTGAAGGAGCAGCCACTGGTTGAGGAGAAATTATGTCGATGTTCATCCTGTGAAAATGCATTTTAGAGAACTTCAAAGGAGACTCTGGCATCTGATTAGGCAAGAGGTACCAAATATTTTGTAGCTCCATGATTTGTGAGACTAGTATAGGGTAACGTAATGTTATTTTCTTGGATTTAGACAACACCAGCTTCCTCACCTCATTAAATACCATCTGCCCAATATTTCTCTTTTCTTTTGACATAATAGATGCCAAAACTTAGTAATCCATAGAGGAAAGATGTGTAAAATTCTTGCCTTTGTTTACCATACAACTAGAATAAACATAATGGAAGATTCTTTGTAACACTGGCATTGACGATAGCTCAAAATTCAATCCATTATACATCTCACCAGGTTTCAACAACTTATAAACCTCCTTATTTGAGTATATCTTCAATGATGCATCATATTCTCCAGTTCCCAGATAAACATTCAACAGCTTAGCAAAAATATTAATCTCAGCACCCCTCATTATAGTTTAAAGTCCATTTTCATGCACTTTGCCCTTCTTCTCTATCACATTCTTCTCCTTCATATTATTATTAAATATCTTAATCATATCTAAAAAAAAGTAGTGATCATATCTATCAAGTTCTCATAATGACCCATATATTCTCTGATATTTAGGCCTGTCAGTCTCTTAATATAGTCCAAATCAACATATATTGCAGAACAAAGCTCTCTATACTTATTGACATAATCCTCGGGGTCATTATAGTATACTGATCTGACATTGAAGTTTGGAGGAGGTTTAGGCATAGTTACCTGAGGTCCTTTTGACTCTTTCTTCTTTCTCTGCTTTTTGGATGAAGAAGGCTTGCTCTGAGATATGCTTTCTGTATCTGATTCTGAGTGATGAGACTGAGATGCCATGGGTTGTGTCTGAGAGGATGATATCATAGAAGATTTGACTTTGCTCTTTTTTGCTTAAGATTGGCTTAAGTGGCCTTATTATTCTTTTCCTAACAAGTGAAACTTCCGTTTCTTCCTCCGAGGGTTTTGTTATCTGAACTCATTTAGAGGGAGCTTGGGAGATGGATTGAGATCAAGATGGAGCAACAGAGGAGGTTTTGGATGGAGTTGGAGTACATCGAACATGATTTTTTTTTGTTCAAGCCAAGGCAAAGATTGGACACACAAAGACAGAATGGGAAGTTGTACAATCTAGAATGCTGACGCTGATGAGTGAAATGAAGAGAAATCAATACGAGGAATCTAATTTATGAAGGTTTTCAAATGGGTTTCGACGGATTTAGTGAGCTGAATCGATTGATTTTGAATCAAGGGTGAGAGAACTCAAATTTCAAAGACAAGAGTTAGGGTTCGAGTTTTGGCAGAAAAGGGGTTAAATCATCTGAGTTTAGTAGAACTCGAGTTTTGGTCCTTCCAAAACTTGAGTTTTTGAAAGACAAAAACAATTTCATAGTAATGGAACTTGAGTTTTGAATTTGTCAGAACTCAAGTTTTAACAAACACATAATTCTTTAGTACAAGAACTCGAGTTTCGTGAGAAGAAGATGAACAGACATTAAAATTCTTTCCAGAACTCGAGTTTTACCTAAACTCGCAGACAAGACTTGAAGTTCTGAGTTCCAGTTCTCTTTCCTCGTGATGGAACTTGAGTTTTATTGTCTCTAGAACTCGAGTTTTAATTCTTTGATAAGCTTTTGATCTTTTTGAGCTCAGAACTTGAGTTTACTTTCTCTTTTGGACTCGAGTTTTATCTCATGTTTCCAACCATCTTGTATTTAAGTACCAATTTTTTCCAATTCTCCTATCATTATGTCAAACTCATTCTCACAATCATTTGTTAGCACAATCAAGAATGAAATATTCCTTCTTTCACAAAGTGTTCAAATAATGAGCAGGAAGGAGAAGATAATGTGTCATCAAAACAAGTACAATTTTCTGAAAATATGAGAGATGAGCTTTTTAAAGTGTAAAGCACATATAAAATGAAGCTCCCCCTTAATGAATGCATGAGTTTAAAATATAGAAGAGAAGTAGAGTTGACTTTTCCAAAAATTTGAAAATCTTTCAGGATAGTGAAAACAATTTTCAGAAAAATTGAGCAAAATGTCATAAATGAGTGTTGCTAAAACTAGAGGGAATTTTGAGAAAACAAAACTGATTTGATGAAAATTTTAAAGAATCAGAAAGTTACTCTTTAGAGAAAACAGACGTGCAACATTAGTGAAAAACAAATGGTTTCTGATTATAATTTTGTTCAAAATCATTAGGGACCATAAGAATGTCATTAAGTATAAGGAAAATTCAATGACATGAGCACTCATTAGAGCATCACTTGAATGATTTCCCTCTATTCCATCTGATAATTCAGAGCACCCTGCAAAATCTTAAATTCATATATCCAGCAAGGTTGAGCATAACAGTTCTTATAATTTAATATAATCAAATCATATAATGTTTCAGCAGAGGACAAGGATCAATGAGCGTTCACCCCAAATAGTTGAATTCAAATCATTGACTCATAATGGGTAACGATTAAATGATACCCAAAATGATGTTACACAAAATTTGATAGCAATTTGTAAAAGAGTTTTAACTGGAAAATGAGCCATTGATAATTTTTAATGCAATGCTCAGAGAAGAACTTATGCTCTATATGATTAAATCAATTTTAGGGAGCATAAGAATCATTTGAAAAGCAAGTTTGATCAAGCCAATGAACTTGTGCACATAAATCTGATAAGAATGAATTGGCATGATCAATATTTATAAATCAATTTATTTTCCAAGATGATCATGCCATGTTTTTCAAAATCTCTTATGTTCTTTCAAATAATACTAGATAGACAAAGTTGAGATTTTGAATGGATTTGAAACTCATTTTCCAAACATGTGAATTTATACTGAAAAAGATGGACGTCACTAATCAAGAAATGTATCAGTAAGCTTCATTTTAAAATCTTAAACATTGATGTTCATATGATGGAGAATTTTCCCAGAAGCAAAAGTCATATGGTTGATATATTAGTCTAATTATAAGCACGATGACTTTGATAATGCTCTCAGCAAAACATTCAAGTCAAGGTCTTGAGTAAAATACTCATATTGCTCACAAAAGATAATCAATTGTCAATGTATATGAGCAATAAAGTGAGTATATGTATGTAAAGATATTTAAGCACATACTCATTATCCAAATAACTTTGAGTTCATATACATCTCATAAGGCTCAAATGCATTAAGCTCTTTTCTTAGAAAAAAATGTGATTTGTAGAGAAAATTCAAGTTGAATTTGAAGCATTTCTAACACATAAAATATGTTGACTTTGAGAGGTCTCACACTACGTAAGCCTTTGATTTGTAGCACGGACTATGAGAGGTCTCACACTCCGTAAGCCTTTGATTTGTAAACGTATGTTATTCGCCAAAATGCTAAATAACACAATGTACCATTTCTTTTCTCAAGATTATACCATAAAAACATATTCTGCATTAACAACATAAAATAAAAGCACAAGGACCTCCCCTATATCTTTTTCTTCGCGAAATAGTAGTTACAAAATAAGTTAACGTCTTTCATAAAAAATAAGGAGATTTTTCGTTGATCAACCATAGATATAGGATCAATTGAGTTATCTGAAGTCAAAATAAATTTTCGGTGAATAACGTCCCATAAGTATAATCGCCTAAATTTAAGAAAATAATCTAAATAATTCAACTATGATAAAATGTTGTAACATTAAGTCTCAATTTCTGCAGAGTATCATCAATTCACATTTGAAATTGCATAATAAATTATTTCTCATAGAATCTCAACTACGCAGAAAAACCATTCATTTGATAAAATTGATTTAAAAAATAATATTCAAATCTCAATTTTTTGTATGACTTCAACAGAACGGAATATCAGGCTTGGACACAGCCCACGAGGGTAAATAACCGAGCACAGCTCGAGGCCATGAAACAGGCATGAACACACAGTTCATGAGGGTAAGTAATTAGCAGGAGCGACTCATGGCTACAAATAACAGGCATGAGTTGATAACCACAAATAACAGGTGTGAGTTAATGCCCACGAATATCAAGCAAGCTTGAGATTAACCATGGTGCACCAACGACTAAAGGTACTGCTGTTAGTAACCAGCGTTTTGTATTCAGTCATCTCAAAAACATTTTTGAGTATGCATGGGATCATTTTCCAAACCGTCTTTAATAATAAAACTATTTTAGAATAATTTACAATAAGGATCCCAGTATGAAAAGTTTACAAACAATATCATAAAACTATTCTCAAGCATGTATAGAGTATATATCAAAACCATTCTCAAGCATGCATAAAGCATGAAAGTTTTATTTTTTTCGACATATCTACGCATGAATTAAAATTCCAAAAATCTTTCTTTCGACTTCCACATTAAAATATTCAATCAAATAAAATTGGACACAATAACACTAAATAAATTTCCCAAACATTTCTCTTCATAATATAATTGAGAAGATCAATTAATTCCAATAATACTTAAAATGTGATAACAAATAATAAAATATGAAGATGGTAAAACGTGATTCATAAAAACTATAATGAGACGCTATTCACTCACCTATCATGTCCTTAATGTATAACTCATTTCTTTCTTTCAGCTTCCAATTCTTCTTCTTCCTTTCCTAACAATAATAGATACAATATGCTCAATCACATCATCATGCTTCTAAATTTTATAGTAAACTTCAAAAAAACATAACCCATTACATAAAACTCTAAATATAGTTATTCAAGTATCGATTTAAAGCTTTCTATATCCTCTTCCAAAGAAAATTACCACTCAAAATTTATTATCAACCCAAATTCTAAAATCAATGCTCCAAAGTTCTGTTTGTTTGCTAATTTTCCAGATTTTCAGATTTCAAAAACCAAAGTTTGGTAGCCCATAACTAACAATTCACTTTCTATAACTCATTTTAAAACTTATCATGAATACTACTTGTTTGCCAAATTTCATGGCCAGCCAAGACCATTTGGCTAATTGAAACTTCACTTAAAGTCAACTCTCCAGAAAAAAATTTCAAACATATTTTCAATATCAACAAAGTCCATATTCTTTAACCATCAATCTTAAACCATTACTTATCAACAGTTTTCTCTAATGTCGCATACACATTTTAAAGTCTTTAAAACACAACTTGATTCATATCCTTGTTTTCAATTTGAAAAGTGTATATATAAATACACACACACTTTATACCCATACCCTCACACATGAACACACATACATATTCACATATATATCGTTGAAGCTTCACACAAAACTAGGCAGTAGCACCATATGCAAAGACTACTCCAGTTCATAAAGCCACCCATTATTAATAGCTTTAGACCCAATTCCAGCTTGCACATACACACGTATACCTTCACACGCCCAAACAAACATATATGTGTGTACTTATCATTAAAGCTCCCATCAGATTTTTTTCTAACACAAACAAGGGAGTCAATATACATACACATAATCAGCCACATAGTGCACTCCTCCTCTTCTCCAAAATGGTGGAACCATCAACCATTTTTTTCTTGTTTAATAAACTTAAGTCCCTGTATATGGTATCTTTTTACAGAACAAACAACTCCAACATACAACCATCCCATACATTTCAGAACCAGCAACAACCCTCTTCTCTTCTTTTTGTTTTTAAATGAACTTAAGTCCCTTTTCCTTTTCGGTTATGCATAAACCCGACACCCCAACACATATTGACCCCATCTAATACACTTTGAACCACAAAAGCCCAATTGTTTCAACAAGAATCACAGTGAGGGAAGACACTATTCACATGAACAGTAACCACGAATTCTGGGTTCCAAGCAGAATTAATTGACCCACTTATCTTGCTTGATTCAACTCATAAGGGCTTTAATCTTACTCTTTATGTAATTTAATCAGTGAAAAACATCAAGTTACCTCTAATTTCTCAACTTAAATATCTCCCCCAAGATTCCAAAATGGTAGAGATTGAAGAGACCAAGGGTAGAGGAGTGTTCAGGAGACTCACCTGAACCAGAATCCTTGCTTGCCTTGGCGAAAAACGCATTCCTCCGGTAAAAAAATGGCACCACCGACCGACGCTCTCGATCATTCTCACGCATTGCGCACGCTTATGTTCTTTGGGTTGAAGAATAATGATGAACAGTGCAAACATATGTGCTAACTAGATGTTACAATGTGGGAGGGTAACATTACAACCTTGCCCTCCTACATTTTTCTTCTTTACACCTTGGTCCTTATCTCTCTTTTTCTAATTTCCTATTTTCTTCTCCTGGATATTACATACTACCTAAATGCAATGAATTAACTAAATGTGTCATATCCCTAATTCTAGGTCTAGAAGCTCAAGAATTAGCTTGAATTAAATAGGCCACCCAGCCTGGTTGTTCATGATTCTTAAGATATTCGGAAAGCAAGAATAATTTCTAGGGACTATGTAACATAAAATCCATTTGAATAAAGGATAAATGTGAAAGTAAAGGTTAACTAAGGGTTAAAAAATGTAAAGCACTGATAACTCTCCAATTTTTATTATATTTGATATATATTTTTGAGATATTTGGAGAGTTATCAATATAAATTTAAAAGAAACTATGCTCAGTGCTATGAACAAGAGATTTGATAACTTAGAAGCACGAGTAGGTGGTAGACATGTAGGGTCAATGAGGTATATGCTCCTTGTAAATGTTGCGATGATAGTCATACTAATGGCCAGTGTCTCATTTCTCCACAGGTAGAGCCTGTGAACTATGTTGGAACTACCATGATAACCAAAACAACCCCTATTCTAATAACTATAACCAAGGGTGGAGGAATCATCCTAATTTTTCTTGGAGTCAAGGTCAAGCTTTAAATCAAGCTTCAAGTTTAGGATCTAAAACGGTAAACCCTCTAGGATTTTATGCTCAAATTAAACATTCTCTAATTCAGCATGATCATCTTTAACATATTGATAAGAGGTTAGATAGGCTTGAAAATATGATAATACAAGTTGCGCAAAATCAACAAAAATATGAGGCACGATATGATTCTTCTATCAAGAATCTGGAAATACAATTTAGGCAAATAGCACCAGATCATAATAATTTTAAGACTAATGGGTTACCAAGTAACACTCTGATTAATCCTTGTAGAGATGGGAGAGAGGAATGTAAAGCCATTACTCTTACAAATGAAAAGGATGTACCTGAGATACAATCATATGTTAATAAGCTCTCAAATTCTAAAATCTAAGAAACTGCTGCAGTGGTTATAGAGAATGATAAAAAGACTACACACAAGGCTAAAGAGGAAGGTGAGTGACAAGAGGACAAGGAGTCCAAAACGAAGAGTGAAGCAAATAAAAAGGAAATAAATAATGAAAATATTCAATTTATGCCACGTTTACCCTTTCCTCGACGATTCCAAAAAAATGCCTTTGATGAGCAGTATAAGAAGTTATTTGAGATTTTCAAGCAGTTGCTTATCAATAGTCCTTTCATCAAGGCTCTAGAGCAAATGCCTAATTATGCAAAATTTTTGAAAGAGATGATGACTAAGAAGAAGTTTAGTGCCCATGAGACTGTAACTCTTACAGAGCAATGTAGTGCAATTATTCTCAACAAGATACCTCCTAAACAAAAAAGATATAGGTAGCTTTTCAATAACTTGCATGATTGGGGGAAGTTTTCAAGGCAGAGCATTGTGTGACTTAGGATCAAGCATTAACTTGATGTCACTATTTGTATTTCAAAAATTGCAACTAGGTGAAGTGAAACCAACTTCTATGAAACTTCGACTTGCTGAGAGAAGTTTAGCTTATCCTAAGGGTATTATTGAAGATGTCTTAGTCAAAGTTGACAAGTTTTATCTCCCTGACTTAGATTGTGACGAAGATAGGGATATACCACTTATATTGGGCTGACCTTTTCTTGATGCTGCTCGAACTCTCATTGATGTTGAAAAAGGAGAAATCAAGATGAGAGTGCATAATGAAGAGGTTGTCTTCAACATGAACGATGCATTGAATTATCCTAGAGATACTACATATTGTTTTATTGTTGATATTCTTTGTGGAACAACTCAAGAGACTTTAAAGTCATATTCCATAGAAAATCCTTTAGAAGGTGTGTTATTTGAATTTGACGAAGTTGAAGATATTAAATGTATAAGCCACTCAATTGAAATGTATAAAATACCCTTGGAGGATGATCATAATAAGTCTGTTCAAAATCAGAGACGAATGCATCTTATGATGAAGGAGGTAATCAAGTGGTTAGATGATGGGATCAAGAAGCTAAATGTAGACCACAAGCAAACCAAATCTAAAAGATTATCTTAATTGAATGGGTTGAAGGTATTAAGACTTTGGTATATGATAGTACTAGGTTCTACAGAAAAAGGAAAAAGAAACGGCATGATAAACATGTCCCATATCTCACTTTTGAGCTAGGGCAAACAACGCTTTTATTTAACTCAACTTCAGTTATTCCCTGTGAAGCTGAAGTCGAGATTCTAGTCCATTTACAGTGGTTTTTGTGTCATCCAAAGGAGCTGTTGAGATTAAAAATGAGAAATCTGGAAATTGCTTCATAGTGAATGGGCAAAGATTGAAGCATTACTATGGTGGTGAGGTGGATCGACAGGAATCGATTCATACTTTGGTTAATGCTCCTTGAGTTTCTGCGATAGTCTAGCTAAAGACTTTAAATTAAGCACTTCTTGGAAGGCAACCCAAGGTATAGTCATTTATTTATTTATTCTATTTGGTGGAAATTTTTGTTTTTTATTTTGTAGTATGATTGCATACCTGGATGATGTGTAGCTTGGTCAATAATGATAAGGAGTACTTTAGAGTGCATCTTACAAATAAATAGTGGAGTATTGTTCTTCTTTTTTGTGATTAATGTCTTTTGGTTATTGGTTACATGTTGCTATATATAATTACTGCTTACAAGTTGAAAATGCATGTGATGAATATTATATTATGTCTCCTATTTAGAGTAGTATCACTTGCATGTTTTGCTTCATTAGGCTTATATAAATGTATCCTTTTTACGTTTGCATATGGTTAAAACTTTTATAATTCTATTAAATATGCAAATGTAATGCCAAGTTTGGGGATTGACAATTTCTTTGTTCCTCGTCTTCACTACTTTGCTTTGAGTGCTCACATTGTGGACAATGTGATATTGAAGTGTGGGGTGAGGTGATGGCCACTAATGTTGCATGGCTTGTCCACAAGTTTTCTTTGAAAAATTTGAAATGTTTTGTTTCTTAAGCCTGAATTTACTTGTGAACATTGTCAAGGTTGAATTGATTTGAATTTGAAAGGGTGGAGCTTGATTAAGGGTTGATTCTATCTTCTTGGAATGTGAGTGAAGAGGCAAAGAATTAGGCTTGGGTATGTGACTTTAGGATGTCAAAAATAAAATCATAGTGAGGAAATTGAGCCTTCAGATCCATTGCTTTCAAGAGAGAGTACATTCATTGTAGTATTGTGACACTCTTTAATCTTTACCTTTAGCTTCTTTAAATATCTATTTGGAAGCATCTTTAGGCCTTTAGTGACTTAGAGTAACCAAATAGTGAAAAATAAAATTTTCAAGTTTAGGGTTACTATTCACGTCACTATTCACAGATTTTTGGGCCAACTTTGAAAATTCATCACTAATTCTAGAAAAATCAAAATTGAGTGCTTCCAATTTCTACTTGAAGCTTATAAGTTCCGCTATAAAGTAAAAATACTCATTGAGTCATTATCTTGTCCAATTGATACAGTTTACTGCGTGAAAAAGTACTGTTCATTTGGCAATTTTTTTAAGTGTTATTTGGTGTTTTTTAAAGCTTACAATGCCAATTATTTTTCTGTAAAATTTCAGCTCATTTGGAGTTCATTTACCCTACTTTAGAATAGGTTAAAGTTAGGGGTTTGACCAACTTCACTTTGATAAAAAAGTCAAACTTATCATTTTCAAACTTCATCTTTTTGAAACCCTAACTTCTAATCCTTTCTTAATCATGTTTGATCATACATTTAGGAGTTCTTAGCTATCATATATCAACCTACATGTAGGGTCCACATCACATATTACATAACATAGGAAATTCTCAAAATGTCTACATAATTACAACATAATTCCATATACATAATCATGTCATATTCCTTGCTTTAAACTTGATAAACTTTCTCCTTAGCGTACCTAAAATGGTTAATGGGGGAGGGTGAGATTTGAGGAATCCCAGTAGCAAACATTACAAACAATGCATGTAGGATGAATGCTAGTGCATGATATGCTTGCCTTACGTAGACTCATGTTCACATAATGAAATGTTGCGTGCTCAATGTTTTGTGTAATGTACTTATGGCCATAGTAAAAATAAAAAATAGAGCTTCATTCATTCATACATGCTTCACATAATCTAGCAAAGCAATATAGCAAATCAATGCAC
>JANTPZ010125505.1:0-20221 GCA_025593235.1 Vachellia pachyceras | reverse complement strand
TTTTCTCCAAATTTTTGAAGAGCTCCTGATATTTCAAATAATTAATTTTCCTCTTTTACCCTTCAAAATTCCGTAGACGGAGATCGGGTCCGAATTTGAAAAATCCGTGTTACGTCATTGTGACCGGTGTAGAGATCTATCTTTTGGGCATCTGTAAATTTTTCTGACATTTTGGTCAACTGGTTGACTTTTGACTTTGACTTTGACTTTTCTTTTGTCAAATGACCAAAATGCCCTTTAACTTTCTCATAATTACCATTTTGCCCTTACATTCTCTACTTTTTCAAAAATTACACTTTTGCCCTTACTTTTGATACTGAAAGACCTTTATGTCCTTGGTCTTTTATTAAATGACGTATGGGTCCCTTTCCTGAAGTTTTCCCATCCTCATATCACTCTGGGCAATTTTTTTTAACTCTGGAATTCCTACGGAACTCCGTGTACTAAGCCAGGTCTATCTTTATGACTTCCAGCCTATAGTCTTTCTTTCTATACTATTTACCTCTGATTTCTCTTTCGTTTCCTAGTAATCAGATTAGCATTTAATTTAGCTAGCATCGAAATTTATGGATATTACAGTTATAATCTCTCAATTGTTACTTCTCATAGTATATGAGTTATCATCTTTCATGTTGTTACTTTTCATATTGTATGAGTTGCTTTTCAACATGTTCATTGCAAATATGTTTTGGTATCATGACTTAATATGACTCTTAATTTACAAAGGGTTGTAATTCTATCAATTATCTTCAATTATTTCTTATTATTGAGTTCTTCTCATGGGCTTGAGGTGATATGATAATGTGAGCCATATTATATTATATTTTATGATTCTTATGATTATATCATAGCATGCATGTTAGTATATATATGTATGTGCATGTTTGGGAAGAACTTCTTCCTAACAATGCATGCAAGCCAAGATAAAACCATATCAAAATCTATAAAAACTATATCGAAATCCATAAATTCTTCTTAGATTCTATAAATTTTTCTCAGAATCCATAAACTCCTTCCTCCCAATGGATTCACAAATGCACACTATATCTATTTGTATGGGATACAAACTACATTATATACATATAAACCAATTAATTAAAGACCCTCATAATTCAATCTCAAGTTGTAATACCGTCAATTAATGAATATTTGTTAAAATCTCAATCTCTCAATTGTATGTTCCACCAAAGTGGATGCATTTGAGTTATCTTAGTAGGGCAATTGTGAGTATAGATGCTACTCACACAATTCATTATTGGCTTGATTTAGTTGAGATTATCAAAACAATTTTGGTTCTCAAGGCATTATATGGGATTAAACATGTTGGGTCATATGATGATAGAATCCCATAACATGTAAGAGTTACATATGATGTAATTGGCAAAAGGTTACCTATCTAAACAACTTGGTTTTAATATCTTGGCAAAGCGAAGTTAAATTTAAGTGAAATATGGGTCTTAGCCCTCTAATTATATTGAGGGTTATTGATTTAATGGGAGGCTAATAATCTACTTTGCATATTTTAAAATTGTAGAATAATGTCAACTAGTAATACTGCTACACTATCACTATAATCGGTCCTTGAGAAGGACAAACTCAATGTGACGAATTTTATTGACTAGTTTAGGAACTTGAAAATTTTTCACGAGCAAGAAAGAAAGGTGTATGTCCTCGAGCAACCCATTCCTGATGGGCCTGCAGCCAATGCTCCAAAAGCTCAAAGAGATGCTTACACGAAGCATAAGGATGACTCTATAGATGTCGGACGCCTCATTCTTGCTACCATGGTTCCAAAGATCCAAAGGGATCTGAAACATATGGAGGCTTATGAGATGATTGTTCATATCAAGGAAATGTTCTAGCAGTAGGCAAGGCAAGAGAGGTATGATACCACTAAAGCCTTGCATTCTTGCAAGATGGCTGAAGGTGCATCAGTTTGTACTCATGTGTTGAAAATGAAGGGCTATATTGTTCACCTTGAGAGGCTTGGATTTCCCATGAGCCAGGAGTTAGCTACAAATTTGATATTGGACTCAATTTTTGATAGTTATGACCAATCTGTCATGAACTACAACATGAATAACATAAAGAAATCCATTTCTGAACTACATGTGATGCTCAAAATTGCTAAATAGAGTATTAAGAAGAAGCCTAGCGCTGTTTTGATGGTTCAGAAAGGAAATGGTTAGAAAAGGAAAGTTAAGGGCAAAAGAAAGGGTAATGGCTCTACTGGTAAGACCAAAGTGTGGATACTATCTTTTGATGATAACAAAATCTAGTGTTTTATGTTTTACAGGAATTATGAAGTAAGAAAAGTGTTTTTGAACTTGTATTATGGATGCTAATGTTGCAATTCTTAAGTTTGGCTTACTGCTACTTAAATATTAAAGTTACAAAGTGTTTTCAAACTCAAGGCTTCTAAGAATGCTCGAGCAGTAGTGAAAGTATTGACTATACTCGAGCACTAAAGCTCAATGCTTAAGTATTGTGTTTCAAAACTTAAGTATTCTGAGCAATGCTTTTACTGAATTCTCAAGCAGTGACAATACTCAAGTACTACATCTCAATGCTCGAGCATCATGCTTCAAAATGCAATGCTTCCACCAAGTGCTCCAGCAAAAGTTCAAGCACAGCCAACACTCGAGCATTGGAACTCAATGCTCGAGCATTGGGTACCATATCTCAGCTTTTTAGGTGATGCTATCACGGAATGCTCTAGCACTATCAAAAGTATGGCCAACACTCGAGCAATAGGTCTCAGTACTCGAGTGTTAAGGTGTTTTCTTCACAGTGTTGTTAGAGAATGCAGCAAGTGTGACACCTCCTATTTTCCCCTTATTTGCTTATATTAGATTACTTATGAACCCCTCTTGGGCCTTATATATAAAAAATTGACCCAAAATTGTGAACTTGAATTTTCAAAAACGGAAAATAAAAAGTTAGTACGGTTCACATGTCACTTTTCCATATTTCTGGCCCAATTTTGAAAAATCATAATTAATTCTAGAAAAATAAAAATTGATTTGTTCCAATTTCTAAATTTTTCTTATTAAGTGATCTATAGGGGAAAAATACTCATTAGCCCAAAAACTTGCCCATTTGAATCTGTTTATTCCAAAATCACGTGCTGCTTAAATGGTCAATTCTAGTTTTCCCTTAAGCTTTGGAAAATCATCTCTTAATAGACACATCCAAACTTAATATCATTTTAGAGCTCAGGATGTGTAGTTTTTAGCTGGAAAGTTTCAGTTCAATTGGAGCTCGTTTGCTATTTTTCATTGCTACATGAAACTGGTCAGTTTTTCAAGGCATTTGGAAACCCTTTAGCTTTAAAAACCAACTTTTCCTTAAAATTCACCAAAACCTCTTTTGGTTCATTAACCCACCTCTATCATGCATGATTATCTCTTTACCATTCCTTAGCACTTTTAACCCATTTTCATGCATGCATCATCACATATTTACATGCTACTTCATGTTGAGGTTTAAGGGTTACAATCACAACAACTTCATGGAGAGTTTAGCAACTAATATATTTACACAAAAATCATGCAAGCAAGAGCATCATCTTCATTCATCAATAACCTTTTTCTTACCCTTGCTTGAGCTTTCACCTATATGGTTAGTTGGTGGGGAATGAGATTTGGGAATCCTAATAGCAAAACTACATAATCAAAACATTATGAATGTGCATAACATATCTTTTAAAACAAGTGTATGATCATACAAATATGTGACATAGCAAACTACGCTTTATAATACATATGGCCATAGCATAAAAGTCACATTTCATACACAAATCATCCACTTTAATTATCATAAAAATTCATGCAACATTAATAACTCATTTTCACAAAACATAAGAAAAGATTAGTAGTCTTGCTACCTTTAACTTTGATTTCCTTTTTAATTGAACTTCAAAGTTCTCTTGGATCACTTCCAAGTGCTCTTGGAGGTCTCAAATCGCTAAAGATCATGGCATAACATCCATGTAAATATTCAACCATTAAGATGCAACAAAACTTGCAAAAACACAATAAACCCCTTTAACTTTTCAAGAACCCTACAAATTCCAAAACTTAGTTTTATGACCTCTACTGCTTCTCAAATCCCTTCCTTATTTTTTACCCTACACAAAACATCATTTTAGAGCCATTGGAAGAATTAGAATCATCAAAATCCCACTCCCTCTATTTATTATGAATTTTTGAAAAATAGAACAAAAAGGGAGGGTTTGGATTTTTCAACTTTTTTCATGTGTTCTTGCCTTTTCCTTCTTCCAACTCATGATTCAAGCATCATATGACTCAAAAACATTCCCCCCTCAAGACCTCAAATGGACAGCACCTCCCCATACTCTTGGGGTTTCCAAAATTTCGCTAACACCCAACAACAACCAAAACAACAACTTTCATTACATTACTCTTTACAACTTAAAAAGAAGCTTGCAACCTTTAATACCTCTTAAAAACCTTTCATTTTCCATTTTCACCTTTTGAAACCCTAGCCTCTCATCTTAAATAAAGAGAGACTCATTCAAGGAATCAAGCCCTTAGAAAGGTGAAAGAGGTTGCAAGACTTAAGAAAAGATGTTGGTTGGGTGCTTGTAGCTTACCTTGTTGTGAGGTTGCTCTTCCTTCTCTTGGGAGCAAAAATGGCATGAGAATGGAGCTCTTCGAAGAGAGAAATTTCAGACCATGAAGAGAGAGGGAGAGTGATGGTTTTTTGAAGGAAAAATGGAGGATTTACTAATTAAATGGTCTCTTGAAAAATGAGTGGAAGAGATTTAATCTTGGGGACCAAGTTTTGATTTACTTGGTTGTAATTATGCCACTTTCCAAGCTCTTATTGCTTGGTAAAAAGTGATTTCTGGCTTTCCTTACTAGGTTGGTTGGGCTGACTGGTTCCCTGACAATCCAGTTACTTGATCCGGTTACACGCTTTTCCGTAAAGTAACCTTTATCCGGGTAACTACCTTTTTATTTTTCCGGAGACTTTCTCTCTCATGTGACGTCATTCCATAGGCCTCTTTGCCTTGGTGGTGTCATGTCCTAGCCCAAAGCATCCCCGGGTTTTCCTCGAACCTCGTCAAGATTCCTCGATTTGTGTGAAACGCCGTAAAACGTGTTTCCAGTGGCCTGTTTGACTTAAGGGCATGGAAAATTTCTATATTTTTCCCTGAAACTCTAGCCCTTTTCTGTTTCTCAAAATTCTTCCGGATTTTCCGTAATTAATTTTTCTAAGAAAATCCTTTTTCGGGGATTTTGGGTACTGTTGTTCTCCGTTCTAAGAGACTACCAGCACCAGATACTGGACAATAATTTTATTAAATACTTTAGGACCCATATAAACTTTTCTCAGTTCGGGCCTCCAGCGTTTGAGGATTTCTGCTACCTCAAATAATTATTTCTCAGTCTTTCAGTCCTCTAAAATCCCTTAATTACAGAAATACCATTGCATTCCTTTCTCTTCTTACTTTCTTCATAATTACAAAAATGCCACTATCTTTCTTACTTTTCTCATAATCACTTTTTCTACTCTTTCTTAATTCCAACCTTACCTTTGTTGACTTTGACTTTTTGGTCAACTTTGACATTTTTGCTCAACTTTGACTTTTTGTTGACCTTTGACCAAATTACCAAAATGTCCTTATTATTTGATGGCATTTTGTGCCCTAGCCCCTTTTTAATCTAAATGACCATTTTACCCTTGTCATTTATGCCAAATGACCATTTTGCCCTTTAATCATTTTTACTTAAAATTCTCAAGACTTTTATATCATTTCGTAATTTATTCTTATCCATAGGCATTTTCCTTTCTATTTTTCTTATCTATACGCCTTAAATCATTTCGTAATTTATCAGTTTGGCCTTTATTTCCGTTCACAAAATTTGTGGATATTACAGCAAGCATCACAAGAAGTATTGCCAATGCTCGAGTGTTTTCTGATATTGCTCCAGCAGTGGTGACATCATTCACAATGTTCGAGCACCAAGATCTAGTACTCAAATATTGTGTGTTTTAAACATGTTATTTCATCAACATTTCCACAAAATGCTCGAGCAATGTCAAAAGTGTGACTCCTCTTATATTTTTCCCTAAGCTTCATAATGGATCACTCTTGAACCACTTTTGGGCTTTGATAACTCAAATTGACTAAAGAAGTGAACTTGAAATTTTCCAAAAACAAAGATACTATTCATTGGTCAATTTTCCATATTTCTAGCCAAATTTTGAAAAATCATAACTAAATTGAGAAAAATCAAAATTGAGTGGTTCCAATTTATAAATGAAGATTATTAAGTTACCTATAGGGGAAAAATACACAATGGTCCAAATACTTTTCCATTTGAGACAGTTAAATCCGTGAAAAAGTACTGTTCAAATGGTAACTTTTCTTTTTCCAGATTTTCCCCTTAAATTTGGAAAATCATAACTTTTTATCTACACACCCAAATTTAGAAAAATTTAGCTCATTTTAAAGCTTAGGATGTGTAGTATTTAACTAGAAAGTTTAAGCTCATTTGGTCATCATTTTCTATTTTTTCTCACCACTCAAAGTTTAGGGATTTAAGGGTGTTGGAACCCTTTTCTTGAAAACTTAGCTTTTATTAAAAATTTAGCAAAACCTCTTTTTGGTTAAAATCCAACCTCTTGCAATACATGTTTACTTCTTTAACATTCCTTGGCATTTTAAACCACATTCATTCATGCACTATATAAATCCACTAATTACCATGTAGATGCTTATAGTTACATAACCCACAAACATACTTAAATTTGAATTTCAAACATATTATACAATTTCCATAAGCAAAGGCATAACGATATGCTCTCTCAAAGCATCAATTACCTTGACCTTATCCTTACTTGAGCTTGCACCTAAAATGGTTAGTGGGGAATAATGAGATTTAAAGAAACCCCAATAGCAAAACTAACTAACAACTTGTGAATGTGCATAACATGCTTTCAAAATAGGTGTATGATCATGGTTTATGTGACATATTCAAACTCTACATTATCATGCATATGGCCATAGAAATCAAGGTCACATATCATACACTTGACATCAAATTCATTCATCACAAAATCATGCAACATTCACAACAAGTTCAAAAAAGATTTTAAAGAGTTAGTAGTCTTGCTACCTTTTCCCTTTAGCTTCTCTTGGACTTCAAAGCTTTCTAGGTAAACTTTTCCCACTAGCTCTTTGGCTCCTTAACTTCCTAAACATCATGTTATAATACATTCATAAGTTTCCATCCATCACAAATGCAAGAAAAGTTACAAAAACGCAAGAGAACCTTTATTGCTCATTCAAGGCCCTTAAAACTTTACAACTTGCTCTTATGATTTTGAATACTTCCCAAATCCCTTTCTTAATTTTACCCTATACAAATCTTCATTCGAAAGACATTGGAAGCATCAAAATCATCAAAATCCCACTCCCTCTATTTCTTTTGATTTTTCTGAAAAACATAATATAAGAGGGAGTTTGGATTTTTCCAACTTTTTCTCATGCATATTCCCATATTCTTGCTTCCAATCCTCCATTCATACATCATATAACTCAAACGCAATCCTTCCCCATCAATACTCATGTGGACGGTACCTCCCCTTTAACATTAGGGTTTCAAAAATTTCAACTAACAACCAAACCACATCAATACATACATCAAAATACTCCTAAATACTCAAGGAGTGTTTTGCAACCAATCACTATCTCTAAATTCCTCTTTTTCTTGATTTCATACTTTGGAATCCTAACATTTCATCTCCCAAAAGATGGACTTGTTCAAAAAAACAAACCAATAGAATTGTAGAGGGAGTTGCAAAGAGTAATAAAATGTAAAGATTTGGTTGTTTGAGATTGTTACCTTATGTGTGTGAAGTCTCTTCTTCCTCTTCCTTGTGCTCAAATGGCGTCAATTTTTCTGCTTGGGAGGGAGGAGAATGGCGTCCAACAAATGAGAGGAAAGAGAAGAGAATAGCTTATTAAAACTCTTCTTGAAAACTTGGATGGTTGTGGTTTAAACTTAGTGACTAAGTTTTGTTCTTAATGCTTGGGATTTCGCAACTTGTCACTCTCTTGTGGCTTGGTTAAAGTGAACATTTAATGCTTCTAACAACCTCTTTATGACTTAGTTAGGCTAACTAAATCACTTACTATCCAGTTACTTATTCCAGTTAAAGTTACCATGGTAAAAGTAACTTTTCTCTGGTAAATCCTTTTTTCTAATTTTCTGGAGATATTTTCTTCCTCATTTCATCTCCCATATTCCTTGCTCTTAGGTGGTGGCAATTCTTCTCCCAACATACCCCTGGAACTACTCTAAATTTAACCGGGTTTCTTGCTCCAAATGAAATACCATAAAACGTGCTTCTGATACGTAATTTGACTTTAGGGCATTAAAAATTCCTAAAATTTTTACTGATGCTCTAGCCCTTTTTCGTTCCTCAAATTTCTTCCTGGATTATCCATAATTAATTTTCAAAGAAAATCCTATTTTTAGGGTTTTCGGGTCTTTTTCTTCCCGATTTGGGAAATCACCTTTATTGGATATTGGATAATAATTTTATTAATTACTATAAAATCCCCTTTATTTTTTTCTATGTTCGGGTCCCAGATGTTTGATGACTCCTAATACCTCAAATAATTATTTTTCGACGGTCTAAACCTTCAAAATTCTGTAATTAAAAATCTAAGCTGAATCCTACGAATCCGGGAGACACGGTTCTAATCAGTGAGTCCCGCTCTATCTTTTTGGCCTCTTTAAATTTTTCTAGTATTTTGGTCAACAGTTGACCTTTTGACTTTGACTTTTTAGTCAGTGTTGCTTTCCTTGGTCAATTTTGACTTCTAAATGACTTTTGGTCAAATTACCAAAATGTCCTTACTTTTTACTATTCTTTCCAAAAATTCCATAATTGTCCTTAACCTTTCATACCTAAAGACCATTGTACCCTTGGTCTTTAGGTCTAATTGACATTTATGTCCCTGGTCTTTTTATTTAAAATGACTATCTTACCCTTGGTCATTATACTTTGAAATTCTAAGACCTTGGGACTTAGTCAATTATAATCTCTTTTATCCATTGGCATCCTCTTTTCTGTACTTCCTATATTTAGGCCTTAAATCATTTCATAATTTATCGGTTTGGCCTTTATTTCAGTTACTAAAATTCAGGATATTACAAAAAGCATTAGCAATGCTCAAGCACTAAGTTTCAATACTCAAGCACTGAATGTTTTTACTTGCAATACTTGTTCTAATGCTCGAGCACAACTAAAAGTATGACACTACTGGAAGTATTGTGCCTAAATACTTGAACATCATGACACATTTTCTAATACTTTCTTCTATGCTCCAGAATTAAGCAAAAGCATTGAGCTTTTCTTTGAAACATGACAAAACCACACTTGAGCATTGAATCATGGTACTTGAGCACTACTTTTTCTGACACTACCGGCCTACATGTCACAAAATCTTTCCTCATTAATGCTTAAGTCCTTTGAATTTCATATGCTCTCATAAATGCAGTTAGTTGACTTAAGAAAAGAGGAATTATGCTGCCTGACTCTACTTTCGACAGAAAGAGATTAGCGTTCATCAATTGTTATCGCTATCGAAGGTTCAAGGTGCATTTAAAGCAACATTAATGGTGAAGCAGAATGTTTGGTGATGTGAGTAACGGGTATTAATTGTGTTTAACGGCTAACTAATTACTTCCACCTATAAATCATCAAGCATTCAAGATGAAGAAGAAGAACACACACTGTGAAAAGCTTCCGACATTGAATATGTTCAAACTATTCTCCGTAAATCTTTGATTACATACACTAAGCTTCAGTAATTGCTTATCCAATCTTTTAAGAGAGTTCATTAAGGCATTCTTCATTGTAAACAAGTGAAAAACTCAAGGTTGGGTGTGACACACCTTATTAACCTTCTTAACTTCCTTTTATATTGATTTGGAACCGAAGAAAAGCCTCAAATAGCTTACAAAGTCCAAAAGAATCAAAATGAAAACTTTCAAGTTTTGAAAGTTACTATTCATAACTTTTTAGATCAAATTTGAAAATTCATAACTAATTCTAGAAAAATTGAAATTGAGTGGTTCCAATTTATATTTGAAGCTTACAAGTTCCTCTACAAGGGAAAAATACTCATTGGTTCATTAGCTTACCTATTTGAATCAGTTTATTACACAAAGTTGAACTGTTCATTTGGTAATTTTTCATTTTTCCCAGGTTTTTCTGTGATTTTTTGACAAATTTGGAACATCATAACTCTTCATACAAAACTCCAATTCCAGTGTCCGTTAGCTTGTTTTAAAGTTTGCAATATAAACTATTTTCTGGAAAATTTCATTTCATTTGGAGTCCATTTGCTCTGTTTCACGATAGGTCAAGGTAGGGGTTTTGACCAACTTCACATTTACCTATTAGTCAAACTTACTAACACTTAACTTCATATTTGATCACACTAACCTCTAGGCCTCTTTTGATCATATTTAACCATGCATTTGTGAATATCTAATGCATACATTCACTACCTCATGGCCACCACATATGTGGAAATGTAGGTTACATATTACATAACAATCCTTAATCAACATAACATTAAGCTTACAACATCAAACCATAATCATAAACATACACAAATCTTGCTTCAAGCATGATCCAACTAAGCCATAAATTGTAAACTTAGGTCGTTGGTTAGCCTTAAAAATGGATCAAGAATATTAATTGTGATTTCTAAGGATTGTATAGTGACAACCCCATGGTCGTTCTCTCCAGAAGCTACTATTGCGTACCACTAATCCTTAGCTTGTGATTATGCCTGTGATGCAAATGCAATTGGCTTTTAATCAAATTATGCTATGTACCTAAACTAATTACAAAAGAAAACTTGTTTTGCTATTTTCTGGTGAAAGAGAGAGTAAGCCAGTTTTGAAAGTGAAAAGGATATTGTAACACACCTTAACCTTGCCTTTAGCTTCATTTTATATTGATTTGGAACCAAAGGGAAGCCTCAATTTACTTAAAAAGTCCAAAAGATTCAAAATGAAAACTTTCAACTTTTGAAAGTTACTATTCACAGTTTTCAGACCAACTTTGAAAATTCATAACTAATTCTAGAAAAATCAAAATTGAGTGCTTCTAATTTCTATTTGAAGCTTATAATTTCCTCTATAAGGGAAAAATACTCATTGAGTCATTATCTTGCCCAATTGTTACAGTTTATTGCGCAAAAATGTACTATTCAATTGGTAATTTTTCAATTTTCCCAAGTTTTTCTTCATTTTCTTCAAACTTTTGGAATGCCATAACTTTCTGCACAAAACTCCAAATATAGTGTTCTTTAGCTTGTGTTAAAGCTTGCAATGTGAACTATTTTTCTGAAAACTTTCAATTCATTTGGAGTCCATTTGCTTTATTTCACATCAGGTCAAAGTATGAGGTTTGACCAACTTCACTTCTAACACTTAGCCAATTTTACCACTTCTTAAGTTCATAACTCAACATATTGATTTCTAAACCTTTCTTGATCCAAATAACCTATGTAATTAGGCTTTCTTAGGGCATAAATTAGATACCATGAGTCCATCATACATGCATGAGTTAAATTTACATGTCACATTACAGTCATTAAACAAGATAACATACAATTTACAACAAAAGTCCACATCAACACATATCAAACTTTGCTTCAATTATCATGCACTTTTTCTTTACCCTTTGATGAACTTGTACCTAAAAATGGTTAGTGGGGGAGAGTGAGATTTTTGGAAATCCCAATAGCAAAACTATCTAACATACTTCATAAAAATGCATGATAACTTTTCATGTGAATGTGGAATAATAAAAGTGCAACATGAAACACATAAATGCATATGGCCATAGCATGAACATGCACACATATGCACTTCCATCATCATAAAGTTCAAACAAAGTCATGCATCATTCAAAAGAATTTTCATAACAATTTATATTAGAGTTAGATGGTCTTGCTACCTTGTGTGTTTACTTTTCCCCTAACTTGAATTCTCTCTTGCTCACTTGTGTTGATACCTTATTTTGATGATAACAAAATGATTTCAGGGATTACAAAGCTTAAATTATTGACGATTATGTGTTCTTAGTGAAACACTCGAGTTCTGTCAAGTTTATATGAAAGTATTGAGGAATACTCGAGTTCTGTGCTTTAATGCTCGAGTATCAACGTTTTTCATGAGTTAAAAATCAACACTTTCAGGCAACACTTGAGTTTTTTGTTGAAAGTGTTGATAATACTCGAGTTCTTGACTTTAATACTCGAGTAGTGCAAGTTAAAAGTGTTTTTGAAATCCAACACTCTAAGTGAAAACTCAAGTATTGAGATGAAGTGTTACAAACACTCGAGTGATGATTTTGAATACTCGAGTATTGGCGTCAAAATATGTTTTGACAGAATACTTTCATGTGAAACTCGAGTATTAGTGCTGAAGTATTGACAACACTCAAGTATTATGTTGTAATACTCAAGTATCGGGTTTTGTTTTCAAAAGAATACTCAACACTTGAAGCAGAATACTCGAGTTACAAATGGAAGTATTGACAACACTCGAGTATTGAGTTTGAATACTCGAGTATTGAGTCAAAATACTTGAAATTGAAGCATAACACTCATGTTGTGGAGGAAGTGTTGATAACACTCGAGTGCTTGTTCTTAACACTCGAGTATTAGGCAAAAGTTTTCAAATGAAAGACAACACTTCAAGCATAAAACTCGAGTATTAGGTGGAAGTGTTGACAACACTCGAGTATTGACTTATGAATACTTGAGTATCGAGCTCCATTTTCTCAAAAAACACAACACTTCCATCTAGGCATTCGAGTAATGGCAGAAAAGTGACAACACTCGAGGCTTTTGTTTTTAACACTCAAGTATTGTGATATTTCAAATGATTTCACTTCAAGTTTTCTTCTGAACACTCGAGTGTCAACTGAAAGTATTCCTAACACTCGAGCACAAGAATTTCAACACTCGAGTATTTTCACTAAAGTTCAAAATCTTCTCCAATACTCTCAGATAACACTCGAGCATTTTCAAAAGTGGTTGTAAAACTTGAGCATTGACACAAAACACTTGAATATCATTTCATAAAATTCAAAATGCTTGGTTAACACTCGAGTACTTTGAATAAACACTCGAGTATTGTTTCACAATGGCTATTTTCTCTCTCTGACAGCTTTTCACCTGCTCTGCATCTTTCCTTATTCGTGACTAACAACGTTTGAACTTCACATGCCTTCATAAATGCAGAAGTCCAGGATCATAGAAAGAGAAAAAGCTGTTCTCACGGACAGATTGCATAATTCAAGCCTTCGTCGTCCACACTACTCGAAGCATTTATTACAGCATTAATGGCGAAGATGAAGAGTTTGTTGATGGGAGTAACAGACACTTAAATGACTCTAACGGGAAATTTATTACTCATCTATAAAAAGATCAAGCATTCATTACGGAGAATACAACAAGAAGAACAATACTGACAAGCATTCAAAGCTTTCATCTTCATTCTCTGTAAATCTTTGAACATTCTTTCCATGCCTCATCAGTTGCTATCTACTCTTTAAGAGAGTTTCTTTGAGCATTACCTTCTGTAAACTGAGAGAAATTCAAGGTTGGGACCTTGAATCCATTGGGCTGTGAAATTGTTAGAAAACAGAGAGCGTGAGTCTCTGTTTTATTGCATATTGTGAGGGGGAGTGTGAATCTCCATTGTAAAGGCATCATTGGCCTTATTTGTTGTTGGTAGTGGATTTGAAAATCTCGGAGGTGCTCTGAGGACTGGACGTAGGTCAAGTGGACCGAACCAGGATAAATCTCTGTGTTCATCATTCCTCTCTCTCTCGGTGACTTTAATTTTATTCTGTGGTTTAAGTTAATATTTTTTATAAATTGACCAATTCACCCCCTCTTGGTCAAATCCTACGCTAACAACTTGAAACTCACTTTCTTTCACCAAACGTTTGCCTACACAATTGACAACATAATGCCCATTAAACACAAGCCATTTCCAAGGCAAATAGCAATGTAATCCTCCCTTAATCACCCCTTTAATCTTAATAAGTCTTGAAACCCTAAACTTGTGTCCAACATTTTCCAATGCTTCCCCAAACTTGGGGTCACTTTTACCCTACACAAAAACTCATTTTGAACCCATTAGGAGCATCAAAATCATCAAAACAACACTCTTTCCTCATGAAACTATTCTGGTCGAGACAATCCCCAAACAACAACATGATTTTTTTTTCAACTTTCAACACTTATACCATCTTATTCTTGATTTCAAACTCATATTCATGGATGGTATAGCTTGATTTAACTCTCCCATATCAAATGAAAATTTGGGTAGCACCCCCCTAAAAGTTCATCATTCCCAAATTTTACAAAACTCAAAAACAATCTCAACCAACCACAATATATATATCAACATGCTCCTTACAACACAAGGAGGGTTTTGCAACCAATCAATGGCTCTAAATCCCTCTCTTTCTCACTTTCCCTCTCAAGAGCCCTAAGTATGAAACTTGAGAAGGAGAGATCAAATCAAAATTTGAATCCATGGAAGTGGTAGAGAAGAGCACAAGGAGTAATATTATGTATAGCTTTAGGTGCTTCTTTTTCTTATCTTAGATTTCTTCAAGCTTTTTCTCTTCTTTCTCCACCCAAAAATGGCATATCTTGCTCTCTATTTTCTGCTGGAAATGAGTCAGCCAAGATGGAGTGAGAATGGAGGAGAAATTGTGTTTAATAATTCTCACTTAAAAGAATTAAGGGCTAAGATGAAGTCTTAGTAATTAAGTATAATCCAAGGGTTGAAAATGTGCCACACATATGACAATTGCTAAGCTCTCATTGGCCCTTCAAAAGTGAGTAATGATGGCTGTAACTAGGGGTGAAAAATCTGGTTTCATTAACCAAACTGGATCCCCTTCAGTTACTTTTACCGATTACACTTTTGATCGGTAAACATAACTTTATTTCAGTAAATCTTTTTCTACTTTTCCGAAGATATTTTCTTCCTCATTAAATCTCCATATTTTCCTCTTAAATATGAAAAATTTATTATCCCCAAAATACCCCTTGATTTCCACAAATTTTACAAGATTATTTTATCCTGTCCAAAACCCCTGAAAACGAGCAATCGGAGGGCAAAATACTTTTAGGGCATTAAAAATTTCTCCATTTTTCACTAATACTTTAGCCCTTTTTATTTTCCCCAAATTCCCTATAGATTGTCCAAAATTAATTTTTGAAATAAATTATATTTTGGGGATTTTTTGGAAAATCGCCTTAATCGTATACTGGGCAATAATTTTATTAAATAATATAAAATTCACTTAATTTTTTCCATATTTTTGTCTCAAATTTTTGAGACCTCCTAATACCTCAAATAATTATTTTTCCCCTTTTTACCCTTCAAAATTTTATAGACAGAAATCCGGTCAGAATCTGGAAAATTCGTGATTCACGGTTGTGCTCAGCGAGTTGAGCTTTGTCTATTGGGTATCTGTAAATTTTTGGTCAACAATTGAATTTTGACTTTGACTTTGTTAAATGACCAAAATGCCCTTCCATTTTCTCATAATTACCATTTTACCGTTACTTTCTCTAACTTTCCAAAATTCCCATTTTACCCTTACTTTTCAAACTCAAAGACCTTTATGCCCTTGATCTTTTGTTAAATTACATATGGGTCCCTTCCCAGAAGGTCACCCATCCTCACATTACTCCAGAATGAGCACGCTTAACGTTGGATTTCCTGCGGGATTCCATCCACTAGGCCAGATCTGACTTTGCGACTTATGGCCCATAACCTTCCTTTCTTTAAGTACTATATATCTCTGAGTTCTAATTCATTTCATAATTACCATATTAGCATTTATTTTAGTTAGCAATAAAATCATGGATATTACATATATGATATGGTGGTTTCCTCTTGAAAAAAAGTTATGCCATCATAGTTCGCAAAGGATTAGGGAAAGCATCGAATTTCGCACTATGTTTCGTAATTAAAAACCCCAACAACTAGCTGGGTCAGAAATATCATGAAATAAACTCCATTCCATAAAATCCTTTAAGACCGCTTAGTGTGTACATGGAAATCGCAAAATGACAAAATCAACAAGATTTCATTGAATAAGCAAAATGGGCTCCATTCTACTTTGTCAATCACAAAATAACTCAATACACAATAATCCAAGTTTGGCTCAACCGAGACCAAGCATTTACACACAAATTACAAAGTCTAACTCAGAATCCAAGTAATCTATAATGTAAATACAGATTGAAAGCAAATACTCCCCTTTCAGCACTTTGAACTCCGGCTCACTTCATATTCAAGAGGATGGAGATGCTCAGTTCCTCATGGGT
Organism: Vachellia pachyceras; assembly: GCA_025593235.1. Classification (NCBI taxonomy): domain Eukaryota; kingdom Viridiplantae; phylum Streptophyta; class Magnoliopsida; order Fabales; family Fabaceae; genus Vachellia; species Vachellia pachyceras. Next base: position 3,795 of record JANTPZ010125505.1, on the reverse strand, counting down.
GATGGAAATGAGCTACATATGGATGATTGAGGCATGATAAATGGGTAGACGGTGATGAAATGGAGTAGGGTTTTTTGTATGTGTGTGGAAGATGAAGAAAAATGGATTATGGAGAGTGACTTTGCTTCTCTTTCTCCCTTCTGTAGCCTCTCCTCAGCGTCCTTTCGATCATACCCTAAATGGCATGATAAAACCGTTCTGGGTCGGATCTCCAAAGCTGAGTCAGGTTATTTTCCATCTGGAGTAAAATTCTGGTGCTGATGTGTGATATTCACCATGGTGAACCTCTCCCGAGAGTTCATGCCTACTAATTGAACTTTAGCCGTAGCGAACTTTCAATTGCGCCACGGCGAAATGCTCCGGAGCTGCTTCCTCTTGCCTTTTGTATAGAGTTCCTAAAATAAAATAGTAAATATTGGCAGTATCATTTGCTCATGATGGAATTTAAGCTCAATACATCATTATTCATGGCATATGTACTCAAAATCACACTACCCAAATCAACAGCTCCTAATCTCAAATTAAGCACGAAAGGGTCATGTATGGGTTAAAATTGACTCTAAGACTCTGGAAATTCAAGTAGAAAACTAATACAAATAAAGCTTAATCAAAGCATCATTTACTTTCTCCTTACCCTTGAATGAGCTTCCACCTAAAAATGGTTAGTAGGGGAGAATGAGATTTTTTGAACATCCCAATAGCAAAACTATCTAACATACTTCTAAAATGCATGACAACTTTTCATATGAATGTGGAATAATAAAAGTGCAATATGAAACATATAAATGGATATGGCCACAGTAAGAACATGCACACATCCACACTTTCATCATCATACATTTCAAATCAAGTCATGCATCATTCAAAAGAATTTGCATAATAACTTAGATTAGAGTTAGATGGTCTTGCTACCTTGAGTCCTTAGTCTTCCCATAACTTGTATGCTCTCTTGCTCACCAGGAAACTTATCAAACTTTTGCCTACACAATTGACAACATAATGGCCATCAAACACAAGCCATTTCCAAGGCAAATAGCAATGTAATTCTCCCTTAATCATCCCCTTAAACTTAACAAACATTAAAACCTTAAAGTTGTCTTTATCATTTTCTAATGCTTCCCTAAACTTATGGTCACTATTACCCTACACAAAAAATCATTTTTAACCCATTGGAAGCATCAAAATCATCAAAAGAACATTCCTTCCCTAAGAGCCAGACTTGGCCGAGACACATGCATAAAATCATCAACATGAATTTTTCCAACTTCTAACACTTGTGCCATCATATTCTTGATCTCAAGCTTATTTTTATGGATGGTAAAGCTTGATTTTAACTCTCCCATATCAAGTAAAAATTTGGGCAGCATCTTCCCTTAAAATTTCCTCATCCCAAATTTTACAAAATCCAAAAACAAGATCAACCAACCACAATATATACATCAAAAGGCTCCTTACAACACAAGGAGACTTTTGCAACCAATCAATGGCTCTAAATCCCTCTTTTCCTCACTTTTCCTCTCAAGAACCCTAAGCATGAAACTTGAGAAAGAGAGATCAAATCAAAATTTCAATCCATGGAAGTTGTAGAGGAGAGCACAAGGAAGAGATTCATGTATAGTTTCAAGTGCATCCACCTCTAACCTTTGATTTTCTTCAAGCTTTTCTCTAAGAAAAATGGCGTCCTCTTCTCCCTCAAGTTCCAACAGCAAATTTTGGCCAAGATGGAGAAAACGAGGGGAAAAATATGTTTATAAAAATCCCTCACAAAAGATGAAAGGCTAAGATTGCTTCTTAATAATTAAACTTAATCTAAGGGCTTAAACTTGCCACCTCTTAAACATGTGCTTGCTTCTCATTGGCCCATCAAAAGTGATCATTGTAACACCTTTTATCTATCTCTCTTAGCTTCCATTATAATGATTTGGAACCAGTTAATGGCCTCAAGTAACTCAAATTGTCAAAAGAGACTAAATTAAAAACTTGCATTTTTAAGAAAGTTACTATTCACAGTTTTTCGGGCCAAATTTAAAAATTCATAACTAATTATAGAAAAATTGAAACTGAGTGGTTCCAACTTCTATTTGAAGCTTGCAAATTCCTTTATGAGGGAAAAATACTAATTTGAACAGTAACTATTCCTACTGGTACATATTCATTTGTGAAAATGTACTGTTCATATGGTAATTTTTTATTTTCCCAGGATTTTCTGTGATTTTTCGTCAACTTTGGACAGTCATAACTTTCTGTACAAAATTCCAATTCCAGAGATCTTTGGCTCATTAGAAACCTTGCAATGTGAACTATTTTTCCATAAAAGTTTAGAACATTTGGAATCCATTTACTCTATTTCACATTACACCAAATTTGCAAGCTTAGTCAACTTAACACTTGGCCAAATTTTCAACTTCTTAACTTCATACTTCAACTTAATGATTTCTAAACTTTTCTTAATCATAATAAACTATGTAATTAGGTACTCTTAAAGCATTCACTAATTATCATAAGTCCAGGATACATCAACAGGTTTCATTACATTACAAACCTCAAACATAATAACATAATTTCATAATAAAATCCACAACATGCATATTGAACTTTGCTTCATGAATCAACCACTTTCTTCTTACCCTTGAGTGTGCTTCCACCTAAAAATGGTTAGTGGGGGAGGGTGAGATTTTTGGAAATCCCAGTAGCAAAACTTTCTAACACACATTATAAATTTGCATGACAACTTTCAATATAAGTGTGAATTCATAAAAGTGCAACATGTAACAATGAAATGCATATGGCCATAGCATACAAAAGCACATATTCACACTTTCAATCATCACAAATTTTCAATACAAGTCATGCATAATTCATACACATTTTCAAAGCAATTAAGCTTAGAGTTAGAAGGTCTTGCTACCTTTAGCTCTTAATTTCTCCTTAACTTGGATGCTTTCTTGATCAATTGAGAAACCAATTCCTTTCACCAAACTCTTGCCTACATAATTCACAATATTATGGTCACTAAGCACAAGCCATTTCAAGGCAAGAATCAATGCAAAACTTCATTAAACTCTCTCTTGAACTCTCTTGCTTCCTAGTGAGTTTTAACTTGTCATATTGATTTTTAATGCTTCCTAATTCCTTGGCTTACTTTAACCCTACACAATTTCTCATTTTAAAGCCAATGGAAGCATTAAAATCATCAAAAATTCACTCCTTGCTGCACTCTCCAGTTTTGCACGAAAATTGCCAAAGATTGGAAAATTGGTTCTTTTCAACTTTTCTTGATATGTAACTTCATTTTCTTGTTTCTAACCTTATTTCCATGGATTATATAGCCTAAATTCAACTCTCCTTCATTCAATAGAAATTTTGGCAGCATCTCCCCATAGGGTTTGAGATTTCAAAATTTCATACAAACATCAAAACCAAGCAATATGTACATCAATCTCCTCCTTATCATGTGAGGAGTGTTTTGCAACCAATTATTTCCTCTAAATCCCTCTATTTCTCATTTTTCATCTCATGAACCCTAACTTTCCAGCCACCAAAAGAGAGCCAAAATCAAAAATCTAAACCGATAGAAAGGTAGAGGAAGTTGAGAGGAAGAGATTGATGTATAGTTTCAAGTGCTTTAACCTCTTACCTTTGATTTTCTCAAGCTTCTTCCTTCTCTTTGTGCTTGTTCATGGAGTCTCTTCTTCTCTCTTTTTCCAGCCCCAAAGTCAGTCACCAATTGAGGAAGATGAAGGAGAATTTGCTACTTAATAATCTTATAAAAAGGAATGAAGGGTGGAGATTTAA
>JANTPZ010125501.1:0-13811 GCA_025593235.1 Vachellia pachyceras | reverse complement strand
AGCTAACCATCGTGAGGACGCCTTTTCATCTTAATCTTAGCCCCTGGTCATTTCATTCTCATGTCCCAAAGAGCAGCATAACGCTTATGACTCTGAGCTATAAAGGCTCTCTGCTTGCTTTAACTGGGTCTGCAGACCTTAAGAACTCTATTGCTCTTCTGGAGGCATATCGCCTCTTCTTATCTCTGGAACTTCTGTTACTAGAGCCATTTTACTCCTTGGAACTTTTAGACCATCAAGCATAAGCTAAGGTTGAATTGTCTATCCTCAGTGGTAGCTAGTCTGATAATTCCCCAAGATTAAATGTAGAAGCCGACATGTCCTCTTAAGCTTTGCTCATTCCTCTTTTCCTTTTGTACTTTACTAGAACATTCTCTTTTCCTTTCATGCTTCTTAACTTATATCTCTCATGCCACATTTCTTTTGCTATACAACTTGACTTCTCAGGCATCTATTCATTCAGTGTCTATTCGATGCCCGCCTGCTGTATCTTGGGATTCAGCAATTCTTATTGCCTCTTTTTTGATCATTACCATGATGTTGCAGAGAGAGGACTTGCATTCTGTTCATATTACTGATTTATTTAGTACCCAACTATTCAAGGGATTCTGCCCTTGACTGCTATTAACTTACTTTCTCTCTTTCGTATTGGGAATGGCTTATTCCATATGCCTTACTTTTACTGCTTTCTTTCTCTTGTGGGATAACATGAGAAGCTCACAATGGTTTCCATTAGAGTTCTATCTTATTCCTGTCTATCAGGAATATGCTTCTCCCTGTCTATCAGGAAGTAGCATGCCTTATGCTAGGGCAATTAGTCCCATGTATCCTTGTCTATCAAGGATTTACCTTTCTTCCTGTCTATCAGGAAGTGGCTTGCCTAACTGCGGCAACATTAATTATCATACGCCTAGCTGCGGTGTTGGCATAGGAAAATCACCATCCCATACTCTAGAGAGATACCTTTTGGGCTAAAACATTTTCTGGCATGTATTATGTTGGGTACTTCCTCTCCTCATTATATCGCAACATACCTTGTCCCAATTCGGGAACCTTTCTTAACTTGCTTACTTTTATAGCAGTGGCATTTACTAATAAGAACTTACTTTCTCATTTTCATACTTAGCCTGAGGATCACACCCTTTTTGCGATGCCTGAAAACATAGTGAAATATCACTAGTTCAAGTCTCCTTGTCTAAGGCATCTTTAAATTCTACATGATTTGCCTTTACTGTTATGGGGTGTGCTATATCACTTCTCTATCCATTTCTCATCATCTATATCCTTATGATGGGATACTTAACTTTCCCTTTATAACTTTTAAGATTCCTTGACCAATTCATCCATGGTCATTTCATCTTTACAATTTATTCTCGTAGGAACCTTTTGTCATATAAGAATTTTAAGCCTATATACTAGTAGATAATTCATCATAAGTGTCCTCAAACTCCACTGCTAGTACTATGCCTTTATTACTACTGAACTTAGGCTATCTTAAGTTGGGAAGTCTATTATGGTTATTAGAATTGCTGCTGCTATGGCCACTGTGTCTATCACAGTCTATCCGGCTTATTCGTAATAATCATAAAGCCTTTCAGCAGCTCTAGCACTTTCGGTACTATCTACTTTCTAATTTATTTAGAAAATTAACCACAACTTATTCAGCATCTACCCAACTCATTCTCATATTTTACTGACATAAATTATAACCCAAAACAGCACTTTTGTATCATAACTATACCTCAACTATTCTTATTGTATACCTTTATTTACCTCTAGCATTAGAATTACTAGACAAGATCCCATTACTATACCTATCCTGTCTCTTTGCTTTTGTAACTCTTTGAACTATTGAGACTAACCTAGCTTAGTAATAGATTAGGATGTCTAATAACCTCGAATATTACTAGACTATCAGAGATTCTTTCCTTGATCGTCTCCTCTATCTCATTTCCGGAGGTAAGACTCAGTTTCATCTAGTATCCTCTGCCTTATAACAGGCTTTGGAGGGATATAACATCTATTTTTGAACATAATTATTCCCTCAGAGACTCCATTAAATTCTTTAGCTTCTGCTTAACTCAGTTGAGTCTCTATACTCGTAGTAAACTGATCATCTTTTCGAGTTTCTTTATTCTCATCATCTATATTACTATGGATCTGAGTAATTTTATAACTATCAAGCCTTGCTCTTTCATCATCATCATCATCATCATCATCATAGCCACCTGCACTATCATCCTGTTCAGCGCATAGACAACTATATTTTCTTTTACTCGGATGATACTTTATTTAGTAGTGTAGTCCTTGAGCAACTCCATCCATCATCACTATCTCAAGTTTAGCTCTTTCTAATTTTGTAAATATTTGAGACTCTTATGATCATTGTACAGCTTGATAGCTGCTCCATATAACTAGTGCCTCCATATCTATAGAGTATAAACTATTGCTGCCAGCTTTAAATTATACGTATAAATATTCTTGTCATTTTATAGAAAAGATTGGTTCTTTCTAGTGAGCTTAATCGGCAGCAAGGCATTCAAAGAAAATTTTATATAAAACATCTATAATAATTTGCTAGACCCAAAAAGCTCTTGACTCGGTTATGGTCCTAGGCAGATCTTATCTTAGTACCGCTTTTACTCGGCGTAATCCACTGCGACTTCTTCCCGAGTGATCACCTATCCTAGGAATTTCACCTTTGATAACTAGAACTTATAGAGCTTAGTATAAAAATTTTTCTTTCCAACCAATTTTATAAAAATTCTTGGATGCCCTTTTTATATTGCTTTAAAAAAGTCCAAATATCGTCAAAATGCTCAATTCAGGTAATTCATGAAAACCACAGGGGCATTCATTAAACTATATGGTACTCTTATAAACTCATAATGTTTGTATTTTGTACGGAAAGCCATCTTAAAAATGTCATTAGCTCTAACTAGGAGCTAGTGATAGCATGATCTGAAATTAATCTAAACTCATGTTTTTCTTTTCACAAAGAAAACTGGGGCTGTCCAGGGTGAGTCACTAGGTCTAACAATCCCCTTCTCTAATAACTCATTTATCCGTTCTTTATCTCTTTCTTCTTAAAAAAATGTTCTGTACCAAGTCTTGGAATTTGACTTCGTTCCTGGTACTTAATCAATAGCAAACTTCACCTCACTCTCTGGAGGTAGTCCGCTGATCTCTTTTGAAAATACATTTAAGAACTTTCTGACTATCGGAATATCACTAAGGGACTCTTTAACTTCAATCTAAACTGGGGAGGAAGTCCCTACTGCGCCTTTTACAGCTAATCAAGCTCAAAGGCCTCTCTGGCCTTTACTATTTGACTAAATAAAGTCTCCATATTTGACGAGAAATGTAGTTCCGTAATTCCATGTTACGATCAATATGATCCATTTACGCCGTCTAGCTTTCCCGTAAACTACCTTGTCTTATCTTATAACTATCAATTTGGCCTCTATGTCGGCTTACAGAAAAGGTGGATATTACATGTAAGGAAGCACTACGGCTCCTTTTTTTGCAAGGAAATAGATGATTTTGAAAAACTAATCACATTTCTGGAATCCTCATGCATCAGTGAGCAAGAAAGGATGCTTCCAGAGAATTCTGAGAAAGTGGATAGTTCTCATTCATTCTCCTTGGCCAAAAGAGGCCCGAAATCACTGTGGCACCTTTTTGGAGGGAATGGATGAATTTTGAAAAATTAACCACATTTTTGTATTCCACATGCAAAACCGAGCGAGAGAGGAAGTTTCCACGCAATTTCGAGAAAGCGCATAGTTTTCATTCCCTTTCACCAAAACAGGCCAGGGAAACGCTGTCGCTCCTTTTTGGAGGTAATGGATGAATTTTGAAAAACTAACAAACTTTCTGGAATCCACATGCAAAACTGAGAAAGAGAGGAGGTTTCCTTGCAATTTTGAGAAATTAGATAGTTCACATTCATGCTGTTTGACCCAAAAAAGGACAGAAACATTGTGGCTCATTTTTTATGAAAGGGAAGAATTTCTAAAAATGAATCACATTTCTTGAATCCTCATGCAACACTCAGCAGGGTAGGAATGTTTTCTAGTGGCTCTCAGAAAGTGGATAGTTGTCATTCATTCTATTTGACTAAAGAGGTAAGAAAACACGGTGGCCCCTTTTGGGGGAAATGGATTAATTTTGGAAAACTAACAACATTTCTGGAATCCTCGTGCATAACTGAGCTAGATAGGAGGCTTCCAAGCAATTCTGAGAAATTTGATAGTTCTCATTCATACTCTTAGACCAAAATAGGCCCGAAAACACTGTGGCTCCTTTTTGGAGGAAGTGGATGAATTTTGAAAATGTAACAGCATGTCAAGAATGATCATGTAAAACAGAGCAGGAGAGGAGGTTTTCTTGCAATTCTGAGAAAGGGGATTGCTTTCATTCTTTCACCAACACATGTAAGGAAGTACTGTGGTTCCTTTTTTTGGGGAGGAAATAGATGATTTTTAAAAACTAACCACATTTTTGGAATCCTCATGCATTACTGAGCAAGAAAGGAAGCTTCCAGGGAACTCTGAGAAAGCGGATAGTTCTCATTCATTCTCTTTGGTCAAAAGAGGCCTCAAATCACTGTGGCACCTTTTTGGAGGGAATGGATGAATTTTGAAAAATTAACATTTGAGTAATCCACATGCAAAACCGAGCGGGAGAGGAAGTTGCCACGCAATTCTGAGGAAGCGTTTAGTTTTCATTCCCTTTCACCAAAACAGGCCATGGAAACGCTGTGGCTCCTTTTTGGAGGTAATGGATGAATTTTGAAAACCTAAAAAAGTTTCTGAATTCCACATGCAACACTGAGAAAGAGAGGAAGTTTTCTTGCAATTCTGAGAAATTAGATAGTTCACATTCATGCTGTTTGACTCAAAAAAGGCTAGAAAACACTGTTGCTCCTTTTTTATGAAATGGAAGAATTTCTAATAACTAACCACATTTCTAGAATCTTTTAACGATTACACTTTTTATCGGTAAACACAACTTTATTCAGGTAAATCTTTTTTACTTTTCGGAGATATTTTCTTCCTCACTTAATCTCCATATTCTCCTCTTGAATATGGTAAATTTATTATCCCGAAAATGCCCCTTGATTTTCTCAAAATTTACAGGGTAATTTTATCCTGTCCAACATCCCTGAAAACGTGTAATCGGGAGGGCAAAAAAGTTTTAGGGCTTTAAAAATTCAACATTTTTCACTGATACTCTAGCTCGTTTTCTTTTCCAAAATGCCTCTAGATTATCCAAAATTAATTTTTGAAATAAATTATATTTCAGGGATTTTCAGGAAAATCGCCTTAATCGTATATTGGGTAATAATTTTATTAAATACTATAAAATTCACTTTATTTTTCTATGCCCTAAACTCAATTGATTGAGGTCTCCTGATACCTCAAATAATTATTTTCAGCCATTAAATCTTCATAATTCTATAAATAAAAATCTAGGCCGATTTTCAACAATCTGTCGAAACTCTGTTAATCAGTGAGTTCTACTCTATCTTTTGGGGATTTGTGAATTTTTCTGATATTTTGGTCAACGGTTGACTTTTTGACTTTGACTTTGTCAAATGACCAAAATGCCCTTACACTTTCTCTTAATGCCCTTACACTTTCTCTTAATGACCAAAATGCCCTTACACTGTCTAACTTTCCGAAATTCCCATTTTGCCCTTAGCTTTTTCGCCCTTGGTCTTTTGTGTAATGACCTTTGGGTCCTTCCCAGGGGGTCACCCATCCTTACACTACTCCAGGGTGAGCACACTTAACTGCGGAGTTCTCATAAAATTTCTCCCGCTGAGCCAAGTCTGATTTTGGGTTATCCAGCCCATCAGCATCAACTTTTTCCGTGCTTTCTATTTGTAGGCTCTAACTTGACTTTTGACTACTGGTTTGGCCCTTTTTATCCAATGACAATATTGGCCTTGGTCTTTATACTTAATGACATTTATGTCCCTGGCTTACATTCTTAGTAATTTCAAAGCCTTAAGACTAAATTGACCAGTGTCTCTTTGGTTCATTGACATCTTCTCTTTTTGTACTTTAATTTCTGGGCCTTATCTTATCTCATAACTATCAGTTTGGCGTCTATTTCAGTTTACAGTAAAGGGTGGATATTACATTTGTCCCCCTTAAAATAAATTTCATCCTCAAAATTTGCATACCTTACACCAACACATTTAGGTATCTGGCTTTCTTTTCCTTTTCAGTTTCCCATGAAATTTCATTTAGGTAACTGGGAAACATGCAAGACATCATGGACAAAGCTCAGATTTGGGGGTAAAGCAAATGATAGAATAATTTCATACACTTTTGTACTGAGCTTCTTACTTTAAGCTCTATCTATCATAATAGAGGTATACATCTCCCACCATACTAGGCCTTTCAAAACACCATTTGGAAACTGGAATGGTAGTTGTTACTATAAGCACGTTCAGCTAATCGCAGATATACATTCCAGTTCCCTTTTAACCCAACATCTACGCTTACAATACATTGTTGAGTGGCTGAATTAGTCTTTATTGACTAACTTAGTTTGCATAGCCAGAAAATATACCAATTCTATCATTTGGTCTGTGATTATCCGAATCATATCAGGGTCCATCATTTCTGGCAATTCCACATTAACATCCATTATAACACTATTCCACTTCCATTATGGAGTCGACGGAGGTTGCAATATTTTTGGTGGCTTCTATTACTCTGTCTTCACTCTCCGACAGATAGGACATCCCATCACATAAACAATGATGTCTCCTTTCATCCCCATCCACCAACAGTTATCTCATTTCAGGATACCTCCTCATCATTCTTGGATGGATAGTGTACCTACTCTTGTAAGTCTCATCTGACCATTACTGCCTTAGAGTAGGCTTTAGAGGGATATAATATTTGCTTTTGAACTCTATTATTCCCTCAGGAATTTTATAAAATCCACTGTTTCCCCAAGGCTCAACTGAGTCTCAACAGACTAACTCAAGTGATTATCTTTTTGAGTCTTATTGACCTTCCCCGGTCATACAATTTATAGTCGAGTGTGCCAAACTCGTCAGGTCTCACATGCAATTTTTCCCATTCAACTCTTGTCTGAAATATCATCTAGCAGTCCTTACTCCCATATGAGAATCATAATCATCTGCCCCGTTTTTCTGGCTTAGCCCATCACTGGCGTATTAATCATAACATTCATAATTTAATAGTCATGGCCATTAAGCAATTTCCCCCATCACCTCATAGGTTGATGATTGCTCCACATGATAGTGCCTCCCCTATCTTTAGAGTAAAAACAATCGCTGCTAGTTCCATATCAAATGTGGGAAAAATTTTCATCATGAGGTTTTAATTGACGTGAGGCATAAGTAATCTTCCCCTATTGTATCAATACAATTTTCAGTCCATGCCCACCGGCATCACCGTAGACCACACATGTCTACTTTAGATCTAGAAACATACCTCCCAATCTATGCCCACCGGCATACTGTAGACCACACATGTCTACTTTGGATTTAGGATTATCAACATTTAGGTTTAGGTAAACCGATCTCCTCATCAGTTTTTCAATTGACGCGAAACACATCAACCTTCCCCATCAATGTTAGGGTCTAGTAGGCCTGCCTCCCAAGAATTCCCAAATACCAGCATCATATTTTCCATCCCACGTAACCATTCAATCATTTCGAATGAGCATAACCACCAGCAAAGCAATCCGAGAAAAATTTATATAAACTGTTCACAAATGGCAGGTATGCTTCTCTAAAGATTTGAAGCACACCTACACATCACCAATCAAAGACTATGACAAACCAATCCAGGTACTGCCGGAAACAATCAATAAATACAATTCACAAACCACAGGGACATTCATCAATTGAACAGTATCACTAGAATCCCACAATATTCATATCTAGTCTGAAAGGCCATTTTAACAATATTACCTGCTCGAATCCAGAGTTGATGGTAACCTCACATAAAATCAATCTCAGATAACTATTTGGCACCACTTGTTTGATCGAGCAGCTCATCAATTGGGGGAAACAAATAATCATCTTTCATTATCATCTCAAACAAATAATCCAGATGCAAAGTCTTCAAAATTCAACCGGTTCGAGTATTAAATCAAAGACAACTCCACCTCTCACCGGAGGTAATCCATCAATTTCATCGAACAACACATCCAGGAATTTCCTGACTACAGAAATATCTAGAAGGGATCCTTTCATTTCATTTCAAACCATTCTGGAGGTATCTCTCTATTTTCATTGATATTTAAGTCATTAAGCTCTCATTTTGATGCTTTTTGATATTCCTTTCCTTCACATAATATCTCATACTTAGCTGGCCTGATTATTCTTTATTCAGGACTCATAGTTTGATACTTCGCTTACTTCCTCTTAATTAACATTGGAATCCCTTACTGTTTATTATTCTTCTCAGGCCACATTTCCCTTACTATACTGCTTGGGCTTTCAAACACAAATTTATTCATTAGCCCATCCATTACCTTTCCTATGCCAACATGCTATGTCAAAGGATTCAACCATCCTTACTATTTCTTTTATAATCATCATCATGACGTTGCGGAGAGGATTATCTCATGCATTATCATGTAACCAAATAATTCAAGGGACTTTACCCTTGACTCATATTAGGCCATGCTTCCCTTTTCTTTTTGGGGGTATTTCGTATGCCGTATTTTTATCATGTGGGAAAGTATGGAAAGACAAGCACCCTATGTTTCACCATCAGTGCAACTATCCCATATTGCATGAAAAGAGAAACACCCCATGTTTTACCATTAGTGCAACTGTCCTATACTATTCCTGTCTCTCAGGAATCCGTTGCTCTCCCTGTTTATCAGGAAGCAGCTTACCTAACAGCGATAATTTATCCCATTGATCCCTGTCTATCAGGATCCTGCCCCTTCCTTTCTATTAGGAAGTAGCGTGCCCTACCATGGTAACATCTTTCCGGCATAGGAAGATCACCGCCCAAAACTTAGGGAGATATTTGTTGGCTATCACTTTCTCTAACATACTTTTCGTTGGGTACATCTCCTTTTCATCATCTAGCAATGTATTCTGTTCCTATCCGGAACTTCTCATAACCTCTTAATTACTTAGCAGTGGCATTTAACATTAATGAGGACTTCATTTCTCACTTTTCATGTTGGCCTGATTATACACCTTTTCTGATGCCTACAGATATATTATAATATCATTAATCACAACCTTAAATTGAAGGCATCACCAAGTCCTGAAAGATCTGTCTTTACTATTTCTAATTGTAACATATGTCATCTATCTCCATTCCTCATCATTTGCATCATTATGATAGGCATCCTGACTTTCCCTTTGATAGCTCTTAGGATTCCTTGACCAATCCACCTTGGTCATTTCAAATTTTGCAATTTATTCACATAGGAATCCTTTATCACATATAGATTTAAGCCTATATACTAGCAGATAATTCATTACGAAGTATCCTCAAACTCTGCTACTAGTACTATGCCTTTTCAATTCTTATTAGTCATAAAATAAATAGGGCCATCCTGGTTGGGACATTTGTTGCGGTTACTGCTGCACATTGGGAGTTACAGCTGTTACTATGCCTCTTACAGTCCATCCAATGTATTTATATTAATCACGAGGATTTTTAACAATTTCCATTACCTTTAATACTCATTGCACTTCCACTGTGCTACTCTGTCTCTTACGTTACTTGCCACAACTTTTGAATGGAGGCCATTTAAAACCCACAGCCATTCTTTATCATCAGTTGCATCTAGGGCTAATTAATCCAGTTCATAAGCCTCTCTGACCCTTTGGATCCACAACAGATGAAAAGTTCGCCCTTGTAGAGTTGTATGCTCTCAGAGTCCATTAGTGTTCGCACTCAAATGGCATACTAGAGAAGCAGCTTTACCATGTTTAATCCCCTTACAGTTCTTGTCATCTACAGGGGCTCTATAATCCACATCTGGATTCTTGGGCTGCTCTTGCACTTCATTCAAGCTCCGAGACAAAACTAGAACATTAGAATCTGATTAGGAAGAAGTACGGTAGATTTTGTCTTCATAGAAGACTTCCCTTCTTCAACCTTGATTGGCCTCTCTGGTAACTGCGTCAACCAAGCATCATATCTTAGTCTCTTCCTTAGAGAAAGCTCCTCTGTAAGTACCGGCATCTCTATTGGGCTCTCGAGTTTCGGGGCAATCTGATTCACATCATATACCTCTCTAGCCCATCTGGATATATGCTAACTGAAACCCTTATCCATGTAGAGTGGTATACTCTCAGAGTCCTTGGTTGTTATTATCCAGTATGCGCGGTAGAGAAGCAATCCTATCAGACACTGGACCTTCATATTTGTCATCCTTTGCATATTCTCGTAGTTCTTGTGCTACCTCCTTCTTTTTCAGACACTTCACAATATTTCTATCTTAAGATCTTCTTCCTCACTAAGATCCCCTTGGATTAATGGACGGTTCAGAGTGCAGACTGATTTCAAGGGTATTAGTGAATCCCATTCCTTTTTCGTGATATAAAGGTTGAGTAACGTCTTCGCGTTGCTTTCGCATACTTAACTAATTACATTCATTCATTCCATAACACAAGAGATATAGCTATCTAACGTATATCCATAAGAAGCAACCATTACATAACACAACATTTAAATCATGACATATCAATTTCATAGGCATATTGAATAATAGTGCAACATATATCAATAACAATGCACAATTATTTCAAACAAATTCCCAAACCTTTGCTTTGATACCAAACAAATGTAACACATCTTATTTAACCCTTTTAGCTTCATTTTATGTCAATAAGGAACTACCTTTAGGCCTTGAATGACTTAGAGTAACTCAAGAATGGTAAATAAAAATTTCAAGTTTTAGGGTTATTGTTCACGTCACGATTCATAGAATTTTGGCCCAACTTTGGAAATTCATAACTAATTGTAGAAAAATCAAAATTGAGTGGTTCCAATTCTATTTGAAGCTTATAAGATTCTCTACAGGGGAAAAATACGCATTGGTTCATTAACTTGCCCATTTGAATCAGTTTATTACACAAAGTTACACTGTTTAATTGGAAATTTTTCAATTTCCCAGGTTTTTTTGTGATTTTTCGCCAACTTTGGAACATCATAACTCTTCGTACAAAACTCCAATTCCAGTGTTCTTTAGCTTGTTTTAAATCTTGTAATATGATCTATGTTGCTGGAAAATTTCAGTTCATTTGGAGTCCATTTGCTCTATTTAACGATAGGTTAAAGTATAGGGTTTGACCAACTTCTCATTTACCCATTAGTCAAACTTGCCATTTTCTAACTTCATAATTTGACATGTTAACTTCTAGGCCTCTTTTATTCATGATCAACCATGCAATTGGGGATTCTTAAAGCATACATTACCTACTTCATAGCAACCAAGCATGCATGGGTTTAAGTTACATATTACATAACAAGTCTTAACCAAAATAGCATTAGGTTTACAACATCAAAACACAATCATAAACATATACAAATCTTGCTTCAAGCATCATTTACTTTCTCCTTACCCTTTATGAGCTTCCACCTAAAAATGGTTAGTGGGGGAGAATGAGATTTTTAGAAATCCCAATAGCAAAACTATCTAACATACTTCATAAAATGCATGACAACTTTCATATAAATGTGGGATAATAAAAGTGCAACATGAAACACATAAATGCATATGGCCATAGCATGAAAATGCACACATCCACACTTTCATCATCATAAATTTCAAATCAAGTCATGCATTATTCAAAAATATTTTCATAATAATTTAGATTAGAGTTAGATGGTCTTGCTACCTTGAGTTCTTAGTTTTCTCTTAACTTGTATGCTCTCTTGCTCACTTGGACACTTCCTTTCACCAAACTTTTGCCTACATAATGCACAACATTATGCCCATTAAATATAAGCCATTACCAAGGCAAAATCAATGTAAAACTCCCTTAAACTCCCCTTTAATTGCATAGGCCTTAAGACATCAAAACTTGTCTTTAATGTCTTCTAATGCTTCCCAAAACTTGTGCTCACTATTACCCTACACAAAACCTCATTTTAAAGCCGTTGGAAGCATTAAAATCATCAAAACAACACTCCTTTATCCACTTTCCAGATTTGCACGAAAATTCTAAAAGAAGAGAAAAATGTTTCTTTTCAAACTTTGATGAGACCCAGCAAGCTGATTTATCAAATTCAAAAGAGCCTCTACAAATTCCAAGTGGGCCAATCACAAGAGCAAGAGCCAAGAGAATTAAGGAAGCACTGAATGGGCTTGTGCAAGAGGTTCTCACAAAACAAATGGCCTTTGGATCAACAAAAGAGGATGAAGACTCCAAGGACGTCATTAACTTGATTTGGGCTGAAAATGGACTTGCAGATCCTATTTTAGGCTTGGAGGCTTCAAATGAAAGGGCTTGGACCATGGGCTATACATAAGAGGACTCATTCTGGCCTAAATAATCACATTTTGGGCCTAAAATTCTGATTAGTTATTGCTTATTTAATTTATGTGAAAATTTGTAATTTGAATTTTAAATTAGTTAGATTTTAGGATAGTTATCAGTTTTAAATATGAATTTCAAATTTAGCTAGAAGATATTCTGTTAGGATAGTATCTGTCTAGATTTTAAGATAGATACTATTTTGAAATTTGAATTTTATCTTCCTAGATTTTAGCTTGCATTTTATCCTTTAGAATTGCATAATGTAACATTTATAAAGACATTGTAATGCACATTCTGAGACAATTTAGATTGGAGATTATTATAAACTTTGCATTGTGCAAGTTGCTTCTTGAGGGAGGATTCTCTCTAGGGTTCTTTATTGAACTAACGACTTATCAAGGCTTGATCAACCTTGGGACGTCTTCCAACACTTCGGGTCCTCGTTCTTCAGTGCTCAAGGGTTCAAGTGGATCGTCAACCTTTGTTTAGCGTTCTTGGGGTGCATATATTCGGATTGGCTGTGGGTTCTTGGGATCTTTCCCTATTGGGTTCGCATTATCTTGGTATCAGAGCTTCATTCCTAAACTCAGGTTTTATCTTTCTATTCATTTTGTTTGAATTTCGTTCATTGTTTAATCTTTTCTTGCGTCTATTCTTCCAGTTCGTCATCAAATTGTCTCCATCCATTCGTCCACTTTTCTTTCGTGTTTTCCAACATTCAATAGGTCATTTTCATAGTTCAGAGTCTCATCTTTCTAGTCGTTTTGGAATCATTTCAATCCGCGATTTCTAAGTCTAGTTTTACTTGTTTCAAATTCAACGCTTTTCCTAGAATTTCTAGGTTAGTTTGTGTTCTTGCAATTCTTGTGAAAAAAAGAAAAAGATACAAAAAGAATATAAAAAAAATAAAAAAATCAGTGGAAAAAAACATGAAAAAAAGATTCAGAAAAAGATTCAAAAAAAAAGAAGGTGAAAAGAAAGTTTAGAAAAAAAGAAAAGAAAAGAAGGTGAAAAGAAAGTTTCAGTTATTACGATCTACCTGTTCAGTGCAAGTATTCATCTTCGTACCTAGAAATTGCTTTATCTTCAATCCTTGTGTCATTCTTGAATAATATTCGTGCCATTCTTGATTGTCTTGAACAATTTTTGGATGTCATTCTTGATTTCTTGAACTCTTTGATATCTCAAATCCCTAAGTGCTTTGTTGATATTGCAAACTATGATAGCCTTGATTGTTTAGTGCTTTAAAGAGCCTCAAGAGGGATTTAAAGAGTGGAAAAAGGCAAGAGTGCAATATATC
>JANTPZ010125413.1:0-11464 GCA_025593235.1 Vachellia pachyceras | reverse complement strand
GCCAAATCGATAGTTATAAGATAAGACAAGGCCCAGAAATAAAAGTACAAAAAGAAGAGATGTCGGTGGACTAAAAAGACCCTGGTCAAATTAGTTCTAAGGCTTTGAGATTTCTAAGAATGTAAGCCATGGACATAAATGTTATTAAGTATAAAGACCAAGGGCAATATGGTCATTGGATAAAAAGGGCTAAGCCAGTAATCAAAAGTCAAGTTAGAGGCCACTGATAGAAAGTACGGAAAAAGTTGATGCTGTTGGGCCGTAAGTCGCAGAATCAGATTTGGCTCGGTGGATGAAAGCTGGTAGGAACAGTAAAGTTAAGCGTGCTCACCCTGGAGAAATTTTTGGATGGGTAACCTCCTGGGAAGTTGCTCCAGGAATCAGAAACCAAAAGATCAAGGGCCAAAAGGTCAAGGGCAAAATGGGAATTTATGAAAAGTTAGACTGTGAAAAGGCATTTTGGTCATTAAGAGAAAGTGTGAGGGCATTTTGGTCATTTGACAAAGTCAAAGTCAAAGTCAAAAGTCAAACAGTTGACCAAAAATCAGAAAAATTAACAGATGCCCAAAAGATAGAGCAGAACTCGCTGATTACCAGAGATTCAACCGATTGTGAAATTCGGTCTGGATGATGAATTATGGAATTTTAAAGATTTGATGATTGAAGATATTTATTTAAGGTATCAGGAGTTCTCTAAGACCAAAAACCAAAGTCTAGAAAAATTCAGTGAATTTTATAGTATTTTACAAAATTATTGCCCAAAGTACGATTAAGGCGATTTTCCCGAAAATGAGGAAAAGGCCCGAAAAATCCCCAAAAATATAATTTATTCCAAAAATTAATTTGGGACATTTAGAAGGTATTTTGGGAAAAAGAGAAGGGCTAAAATATCAATGAAAAAGGAAGAAAATCATACGGCCCTAAAAATGATTTATTTTAAAGTTGCTTGCTTTCAGGAGTTTTAAACAGGATAAAGTAATCCTGTTAATTTTGATCTGATTAAGGGACAATTTCAGGATGATGATTTGAATATATTCAAGAAGGAATTATGAAGATTAAATGAGGAAGAAAGCATCTCCATAAAAGTAGAACAAGATTTACCGAAATAGAGCTATGTTTACCGGTAAAAAGTGTAATCGGTAGAAGTAAACGAATGGAATTCGGTTTGGTTAATGTAATCAAACCATAACCAGATTTTTCCATCCATGTGTAGCCCATTATGATCACTTTTGGTTAGCCAATGAAAGACACGCATGTGTTGCATGTGTGGCTTCTTCTTGAGCCCTTAGATTAAAGCTTAACAAGTAAGCTTTCATTTTAGCCCTTGATTCATATGTGCGAGGATAATTAAACAAAATTTTCTGCCCATTCCTCTCCATAATTTCGTCATCTTCCTCCTCCTCCAAGGGTCTCAAGTTCACACCATGAACAAGCACAAGAAGGAAGAAAAGTATCAAGAAAACTCAAGGCAAGAGTTTGGTGAAGGAATTGGTTTCTTAATTGATCAAGAAAGCATCCAAGTTAAGGAGAAATTAAGAGCTAAAGGTAGCAAGACCTTCTAACCCAAAGCTTAATTGCTTAGAAAATGTGTATAAATCATGCATGACTTGTGTTGAAAATTTGTGATGATTGAAAGTGTGAATATGTGCTTTTGTTAGCTATGGCCATATGCATTTCATTGTTACATGTTGCACTTTTATGAATTCACACTTATATTGAAAGTTGTCATGCAATTTTATAATGTGTGTTAGAAAGTTTTGCTACTGGGATTTCCAAAAATCTCACCCTCCCCCACTAACCATTCTTGGTACCAGCACAAGAAAGGATAAGAGCAAAGTTTATGGTGATTGAAGATGGCATATTATGATGATCTTGCTTGTGGGAAATTATGTATGATGATTGAAGTTTATGTTGAGGATTGATGTAGTTATGTAAATTAAACTCTACATGATAAATAGTGAACATATGTGAATGCATGCATGAATATATTCAAAAGAAGTAGACAAGGTAGGCATGCATTAAGAGAAGTTTGAAAATGGTCAAAAGAGGTTTTAATAAATTTTAGAAATAGCAAGTTCTCAAGTAGGAGGTTTCAAAACCATTAAATCTGCCCTTTTTTGGAATAACGATGAAAAATAGAAAATGAGGTCTAAATAACCTGAAAATTTTCAGTTTTAATTATTAAACGTCCTAAGCTTTAAAATGAGCCAATGTTTGCTAAATTTGGATCTGTAGATAAAGAGTTATGATTTTTAAAAGTTAAGAGAAAAATCTGGAAAACTGGAAAGTTATCAAATGAACAGTGATATTCACGGAATTAACTGTATTGATTGGGAAAGTTTTGAAACCAGTAAGTATTTTTCTCTTATAGATCACTTAATAAGCTTGAAATAGAAATTCAAACCACTCAATTTTGATTTTTCTAGAATTAGTTATGAATTTTCAAAGTTGAGCCAGAAATCTAGAAATGGACCAAATGAATAGTAACTCCGTTTTGAAAATTTTATTTCCACTTCTTTGGTCAATTTGAGTTATCCAAGGCCCTAAAGTGGTTCAATAGTGATCTAATATGAAGCTTACAGGGGAAAATAACGAGTGTTACATGAGTACTGGAGAATCAATACTCAAGTGTTGGCAAGCGAGGCTCAACATTCTAGTACTCAGAACTAATACTTGAGTACTGGCTTGTCTGTTCATCTTCTTTGGTACAGTACTCAAGTGCTGACATAGCAACACTTGAGTGTTTGGCTTGTTTTCTCTCAACAGTCGAGTACAGAGTATCAATACACGAGTGTTGGTGCATCTGATCTTCAAAACCCCTCTTTTCGTCAGACACTCAAACCCTAACCCCTTTTTTGCACTCAAGTTCTCTCTAATTCATTCTCCCAACCGTTGCATCTTCTTCCAAGTCAGTTACAAACCTATTCGAACACCCCTAACCGTCAAAACCCTTCAAATTATTCCATTAAAAATACCCTTAATCTACTGTTTTCTCATCCATTTGTCTCTCAACCCGTCGGCATCCGAAACTCCCAAAAATTCACCAAAATCCCTTTTTCTTGTTTCAAAGCACCATGGCTCATACTAAAAGAACCAAAGAATCTTACTCAAGCCCTTCTCAATCCCAATCAGCATCATTTACGAAGGTGAGGATCATTGAGCCTTATGAGGAAGAGGGAACCGTCACTATCTCTGAACAAAAATAAGTCTCCAGCCAAGCCAAGTCAATCTTGAAAGGTAAAGCTCCAACGACATCTTCATCAGCCCCTGTTCCTTCTTCTGCACAAGATTCAGACTCAGAAGCTGAAAGCATATCTCCTGGCAAGATGGTTTCGAAGAGAAAAAGAAAAGGAAGATTAAGTGGACCTGGGGAATACTCAAAGAAAGCATCAAAGAAGGTAACCTCACTTACGCCTCCTGAGGGATATATAAAGTCCACTTTATACATCACGGATCATGATGATTATGAACTGAAATATAAGAATCGTGATCTTTATCCTGCAATTCTATGTAAAGTTAGAAGAGACTACGGCACTGGGGATTGATATGATAGAATATATGGAGCATTATAGAAAATTGATTGAGATAAACATGCCTTTTTCCCCTGAAATGGTGAGAATATTTTACAATAATATAAAATCAAATTCATTGAAGGATGATAAGGGACAGATAATTCACCATTCCTTGGCTACCAAGATTAGAGGAATAGATATTAGTATAAATGCTAATGATTTGAATAGCTATCTTGGGACTCATGGATTTGATAAAGAGTTGAAGAGTTTTTCTTAGAGGGAAATGTTTGAATTGTTGAGACTTGGAGAGGAGTATCCAGGCAATATGTCTTTTGATCCAACCTCTATGCCAGTGATACAGAGGACTATTCATTACATCTATTCTTGATGTTTAGTGAATAAGAGCAAAAACTATACTCACTTGGTACATGGAGATTATCATATTTTGGCGTCTATAATGGCTAAGGAAAAGAGGAATATTAGCCAACTTGTATTTAATGAGATGTGGAGATTTAGATTTTCTAACTCCAAAAAGATGACAGTTCCATACCCTTGCCTCATCTCTCGAATTCTTGATATTCATCAAGTTTGGTATATTGTGGAAAAGATAGAGAGTCCCATTATGTTTGCTGCTCAGTACTTTCACAGGATGAATATTGATGTGGTGAAGGTTCAATCTTAGCCTGCCAAGAAAAGATGAGCCATATCTGCCACATCCAAAGGATAGGATGAGGCTCAGTCATCTGCTCCACCTCAGAGTCCTTCTGCTCCATCATTTACTAATGCTGCTATTCAGCATTTCTTGGAGACTGAGTTCAGAAGAATGGTGAAGGATTTGTGGGAACTTTTACGTCCAACACTGAGGATTATCTGAGGAGTACATTGAAGGCTGCTGGAGAATACTTTTTTGGCTTAGGACTTGAGGATGCAGTCACATCTTTATCTAAGGACCTGATTGTGTTTAAAGATATTCTCTTGCAGAAGTTTGATACTTTACAGGGGTCTGTGGCTTAGATGGCAAATTATCTGGGTTGGACAGCAGGGTATCATCTATTAAGCAGTTTATTAGAGATTCTCAGGCTTCTACCTCTGCTTCTCCTCCACCTCCATCTCAGTTACCTGAGGATCCACCTACAGATGTTGTGCTGGCTATGATTGATTTCTCTTCTTCCATCCTCAATCCAGAGCCTCAGCCTATTCCTGCACAGCCTGTGACATCTCTGGCTCCCTCTGATCCTATCATTGTCCCTCAGCCTACTTCTATTCAAGAGCCTTCATCTGATCCTACTCCCTCCTCTCCTTCTTCACCCCCTATTTGAGTAATGACAAAAAGGGGGAGAAAGAAAATTAGATGTTTTGTTTTTATATTTATGTGTTCTACTCTTATGTTCTAAGTTTTATGTATTGACTTTTATGATCATAACTTATGATATAATTCATCAATGACAGTATGATTTCAGCATTTGTGTCTCTTTGAGTTCATAAAATGAATCTTTGAAAATTTAAGCTCATAATTCATCATCCTAATTTTTTAAGAGGTTTTGTCATCATCAAAAAGGGGGAGAATGTTAATACCTTATTTTGATGATAACAAAATGATTTTAGGAATTATAAAGCTTAAAATGTTGATGATTAAGTGTTTTTGGTGAAACACTCCAGTTCTATGTGAAAGTATTGAGGATACTCAAGTACTATGATTGAACACTCGAAGTATTGAGTATTTTCATGAAGTAAAAATCAATACTTTAAGACAACACTTGAGTTTTTGTTGGAAGTGTTGGTAACACTCGAGTTATGAGCTATATTATACAAGTATTGTAAGTTAAAACGTTTTTGAAAATCAACATTTTCAGTGAAAACTCGAGTGTTAAGAGAAAGTGTTACAAACACTCGAGTGATGTTTTTGAATACTCGAGTATTAGTGTTAAAATGTGTTATGATAGAACACTTTCATTTGAAACTCGAGTATTACTGTTGAAGTATTGAAAACACTTGAGTATTGTATTGTGATACTCGAGTATCGTGACCTATTTTTGAAAAGAATACCCAACACTTGAAGCATAATACTTGAGTTACAGATGGGAGTATTGACATCACTCGAGTATTGAGTCGAATACTCGAGTATTGAGCCAAAATACTTGAACTTGATGCAGAACACTCGTGTTGTAAAGGAAGTATTGCCAACACTCGAGTGTTAGTTTTCAACACTCGAGTATCAGGGCTAATTTTTCAAACATAAAGCAACATTTCACGCACAACACTCGAGTATTAGATGAAAGTGTTGACAACACTCGAGTATTTTTGTTGAATACTTGAGTATTGAGCTCCATCTCTTCAAAATCACAATACTTTCATTTAAACACTTGAGAAATGATAGAAAAGTGACAACACTCGAGTATTATGGTATGAACACTCAAGTATTGTGACATTTCAAAAGATTTCACTTCTAGCTTTTCTCTGATCACTCGAGTAACAGCTGAAAGTATTCCGAACACTCAAGTATTTGCACTAATCTTCAAAATCATTTGCAACACTCTCAACAAACACTCGAGTAGTTTCAAAAATATTGAGAACACTCGAGCATTGTTCACTAACGGCTGTTTTCTCTCAGATAGCTTTTTACTTGCTCCCTTAGCTTTCCTTATTCGTGCTAACAACGTTTGAATCTCACTGCCTTCATAAATGCAGAAACTCATTATCATTTAAAAGGGAAAAGCTGCCCCTACCTCTTCACAATTATGGCAGAAAGATTACACGAAGCCATCGTCATCGTCAATATTCCTGAGAAGCATTTAATGCGGCATTAATGGCGAAGACGAAGAGGTGGTTGATGAGAGTAATGGATATTAAACTCTATCTAATGACAACTTCAATCTTCTCATCTATAAAAGCTCTAATCATTCATTACAGAGACATCGATCATCTTTTATGAGCATTAAAAGCTATCCATCAGTCTCTCTGTAATTTCTTCAATTTTTATTCTGAACTTCATTGATTGCTATATACTCTTTGAGAGAGTTTCCTTGAGCAATACCTTATGTAAATCTGTTAGATAATTCAAGTTTGGGACCTTGAATTTATTAGGTTGAGACTTGGTCAGAAAACAGAGAGTGTGAGACTCTGTTTCATTACGTATTGTAAGGGGGAATGTGAATCTCCATTGTAAAAGGCTGGTGAGCCTGATTGATTGGTGATTAGTGGATTACAAAGCTCAGAGGTGCTCTGAGGACTGGACGTAGGTCAAAGGGGCCGAATCAGGATAAATCCCCTTTGTTCATCTTTCAATTTCTTCCTCGGTGACATCAATCTTACTTCTGTGACCATGGTACAGGTATTTATTACAGCTGCAACACTGAAATATGTTATCATTTTTATTTATCTTTACAATTATTCACAATATGATAATACGCTTATATTTTAGAATACCTAGATGAAGGTGATCCAATGCATATTTGCTAACATTATAACGCAATGTTTTGGTATGGTGAAAGGCTAAAGAACGACAATAGGCAATACAATCTTAAATCATTTTCCATGTGTTATCAGCATGGAAAAGTTATATTGCTACAGCTTCTGCCACCTCCACCAATATTACACAGTTTATTCTTTGATAAAACCACGACCTCTTTAAAGAATTTCCATACAAATATCAGACAATATAATAACATGTTCTCATTCACCTCCATGGGCGAGAAGATAAATCATTCAAATAATAATGGCGGAGTACCATACTCATTCATCTTATCTGCATGAATTACCACAATACCGATAATTTACTACCTGTTGAGGATAACAAACCCATTTTCTCCCAACTTTACATCTTTGATACTGACAATGAAGTGTCAAATAGGATTTCTGCTGTAAGGTATATCGTAGACCTTTATTTCATCATTTGAGATCATCTTGATATGTTACTTTACTATAGATTGATGCAAAGCTCTACCATTCTAATGTATTGTTTATTTCTAAATAGTAAGCATCAAAAGGATTCGCAATTAGATCCTTTCATTGTTGAATAGATAAATAAGACTTTAGATGAGCATAATCCTTTTGTCAAACAGTATCGTAATGAATCCGCCATGTTGGCAAACAATGTGCCAACTCAACTCCAGGTTTGCCTTCTTAGTAGTAGGCTGCCTTAATTGTTGGTGACATTGACATGACATTCAATGTTAGAGATATAATCATAGAGAAGCAGTCAGGCCATCCACAATGCATAAATGAGTTACATGCTTCATACTTGCCACTTCAATACCCAATTTTATTCCCATTTGGAGAGGATGGTTATAGAGATGATGTTGAACATAAAGCTAAGACACTTGCATACACAAAAAAGAGAAAAAGAGTTAGAATGCATGAATTCTTTGCATATTGATTAATGAGTAGAAAGTCTGAAGTATCTTCATTGCTACATTCATACTGCTTGCTTCAACAATTCATTGTTGATGCATACACAATGATTAAATCTCAAAGATTATTATGGGCCAAGACACATCAAAAGGACCTACGAGTTGAGCTATACCAAGGTCTGTTTGATGCACTCCTTAGAGGTGAAACCGATGTGCCTCAACTGGGAAAAGGATAATTTTGCCATCATCTTTTACCGGTGGTGCTTGCTATATGCTTCAAAATTACCAAGATGCAATGGCACTATGTAGATGGGCTGGATATCTAGATATTTTCTTGACATTCACTTGTAACCCTGCTTGGCCAGAAGTTACAAGATATTGTGAACTTTTCAAGGTACACCCATCATGTAAGCCAAAAATTGTGATCAGGATCTTCAAGGTTAAGCTCTATGCTTTAATGAAATCGATCAAAGATGACAAGATTTTTGGAAATTCCAAAGCATGTTAGTATTTCCTACACATTACAATTATATATACATTTATGTATTTATATTGATAGTTAGTGTAGTTTACAATGTGAATTATATGCAACTTCTTATGTTATTACAAATAGTTATTTTAAATTTTCTACAAAGGTTTATACAATAGAATTTCAAAAGAGAGGCCTTCCCCATACTCATATTCTTTTGTTCCTTCAACCATGTGATAAAATTACAACTACGGAGCATATTGATGATTTAATATCTGCAGAAATCCCTGATCATGTCAAGTACCCTAGGCTATATGAGTTTGTCAAGAAATATATGATTCATGGTCCTTGTGGTCACATCAATCCTAAATCACCATGCATGAAGGATAAAAAATGTAGCAAGTACTTCCCAAAGTGATTCAATGATCACACCACAATGGATGATGAAGGATACCCTACATACCGTCGAAGGGATGATGGATAAAGCATTGTTGTTAAGGGAACTCCATTATATAATTGGTATGTTGTACCATACAATCCGATTTTGCTACAAAAATTTGAAACACATATTAATGTTGAAAAGTGCAATCAATCTACCGTAATTAAGTATTTATTCAAGTACATCAGTAAAGGAAATGATCGTGTTGTTGCTGGGATCTTCGGTAATCCAGGTTCTAAAGACTCACATAATGTTGTAGGTGGAATACAACAGTTTTACAATTGTCAGTACATTTTAGTATGCGAAGTTGTATGGCGAATCTATGGATTTGAAATTCATCAAAGGTAGCCCAGTGTTGAAAGATTAAGTTTCCATCTTCCTAATCAACAATATGTCATCTATGCTAATAATGTTGATGTAGCTGAGTTGTTGGATAAGCCAAGAGTCTGTGAATCACAATTCCTTGCATGGATGAAAATAAATAACCAAGATCCATTTGCCGGAATATTGACTTATCAAGAATTTCCTAACCATTATGTTTACTAAAAGTCCACTAGGTTATGGAAATGAAGACAAAAGGGTTTTGCAGTTGGGAGGATTGGCCATATATCACCAACATTTGATGAAATCAAGATGGTTGATGGTATTCTACATGACACTTTAGAGCTACTTGTTTCGCACGTGGTCTATTAGATGATGATAATGAATACATTACCACCATTAAGGAATCATCTTCATGGGCATCTAGAAATTCACTGCGGAACCTATTTGTTAGCATTGTCTTATGTTGTTGCTTGCAACGTCTAGATAATGTGTGGAGTGAATGTGTACAGTATCTATTAGAAGATCTACTATACATTCATCATCAAGATCTTGCCAATTCAAGTATGTTAACTAACATATTTTATCTTCACAAGTGCATTATTCAATTGCATTATATTTTCCACGCTAACAACATATTTACTTTTTTATTCCTAGATGTTAACACTCTCCGAAAGATAAGGACCAACTTGCTTTGAGAAACATTGATACACTACTGCAGAAGAATGGAAAATCCCTGTGAGGTTTATGTGATGAAAGTGTGGATGTGTGCATGTTCATGCTATGGCCATATGCATTTATGTGTTTCATGTTACACTTTATTAATCCACATTCATTTAGAAAGTTGTCATGCATTTTTATGAAAGTATGTTAGATAGTTTTGCTTCTGGGATCTCCAAAAATCTCATTCTCCCTCACTAACCATTTTTAGGTGGAAGCACACTCAAGGGTAAGGAGAAAGTGATTGATTCTTGAAGCAAATTGGATATGTAATGTTGTGAATTAAGTTATGGACTTTATGTGGTGATGTTTAAAATGTAATGTGGCATGTAATATGACTTGTATATGTATCATGAACTTATGATAATTAGTGTATGCTTTAAGGATGTCTAATTACATAGTTTAATAGGATCAAGAAAGGTTTAGAAATCAATATGATGGTTTATAAAGTGACGAAGGGCTAAAATTTGACCAAGTGCTAGAAGTAAAGTTGGTCATTTCCCTTACTTTGCACTATCGGGAAACAGAGTAAATGAGTTTCAAATGAGTTGAGATTTTATGGAAAAGTAGTTCACATTGCAAGGTTTAAAAGAGCCAAAGATAATTGAAATTGGAGTTTTGTACAGAAAGTTATGGCTGTCCAAATTTGACGAAAAATCACAGAAAATCCTGAGAAAATGGAAAATTACCATATGAACAGTACATTTTTGTGAGACAAACTGTATCAACTGGACAAGTTTATGCAAAATGAGTATTTTTCCCTCATAAAGGAATTTGTAATCTTCAAATAGAAGTTGGAACCTGTAATATCCATAATTTCATACTAAATGAAATAAAGGCTAATATGAGGATTAAGATGATGAGTTAGAGACGAGAAGTAGATGGCTCAAAAGAAAGAAAGATTAAGGGCCGAAAGTTCAGGCACGGAGTTCCGTGTGAATTCCAAAATTTAGTATATTTACCCTAGAAGCAAAATGAGGATGGGAAACCTTATAGGAAGGGACCCATATGTCATTTAATAAAAGATCAAGGGCATAAAGGTCTTTCAATATCAAAGGTAAGGGCAAAATAGTAATTTTGGAAAAAGTAGAGAAAGTAAGGGCAAAATGGTAATTATGAGAAAGTTGAAGGGCATTTTGGTCATTTGACAAAGGAAAACTCAAAGTCAAAGTCAAAAGTCAACCAGTTGACTAAAATATCAAAAAATTTACAGATGCCCAATAGATAGATCTCTACTTACGGATCACAATGACAAAACACGGATTTTCCAAATTCAAATTAGATTTTTATTTATATAATTTTAAAGGGTGAAAAAGGGAAAAGTAATTATTTAAGGTACAAGGAGCTCTTCAAAAATTTGGAGAAAAATATGGAAAATCCAGTGAATTATATAGTATTTGATAAAATTATTATCCAATGTACAATTAAGGTAAGTTTCCCGAAAATTGGGAAAAAGGCCCGAAAAATACCCGAAAATCCCCGAAATATAATTATTTCAAAAATTAATTTTGGAAAATCTAGAGGGCATTTTGGAAAAAGGAAAAGGGCTTGAGAATCAGTGAAAAATATAGTATTTTTCAAGGCCCTAAAAGAAATTTGCTCTCCGATTGTTCCGTTTCAGGGATTTTGGACAGGATAAAATAATCCTGTAAAA
>JANTPZ010125377.1:1373-20940 GCA_025593235.1 Vachellia pachyceras | reverse complement strand
GAAATCTTCTATATTCTTGATCTCTAGCCTCTCCTCTTCAATCTTATGGGTTTATTTTCATGATTCTTGGTGGATTTGGCTGCTGAAAAATTCTGGTTATTGAGTAAGAAAATGAGGAAGATAGAGATTTAGATCACACAATGGTACCAAACAACTCTAGGCAAGTTAAGGAGTTGTTGGTGTGTGTTTTATGTTGTTATGAAGCTTGTATGAATTTTGGGAATCATGAAACCCTAAGGGGAGATGCTGTCGAATTTTTCATTTGGAAAGGAAGTGATGTTTTGAATGCAAGAAATTGGTTTAGGAATAAGAGTATGTAAGTATGTGAACTAAGAAGTTGAAAGAAGTTGAAAATCATTTTTTTCAACTTGTTCTGTTTTTCGTTCAGACCAAGATCAGTGGGAAGAAGCTGGAATTTGATGATTTTATTGTTCCAATAGCTTTAAAATGAGATTTTGTGTAGGGTAAAAGTGAAACAATGTCATGCATTAATTTATTAAATATGTTAGAAAGTTTTGCTATTGAGATTTCTCAAAATCTAATTCTCCCCCACTAACCATTTTTAGGTGGAAGCCCGTCAAAGGATAAGGAGAAAGTGAATGATGTATGAAGCAAGATTTGTATATGTTTATGATTATGGTTTGATGTTGTAAACTTAATGTTATTTTGATTAAAGATTGTTATGTAATATGTAACATAATGCATGTTTGGTTGCTATGAAGTAGTTAATGTATGATTTAAGAATACTCAATCGCATGGTTGATCATGAAAAAAAGAGGCTTAGAAGTTAGTATGTCAAATTATGAAGTTAGGAAGTAACAAGTTTGACTAATTGGTAAATGTAAAGTTGGTCAAACCCCATATTTTGACCTATTGTGAAACAGATCAAATGGACTCCAAATGAAATGAAATTTTTCATAAAAATAGCTCATGTTACAAGCTTTAAAAAAGCCAAAGAACACTGGAAGTGGAGTTTTTTATGAAGAGTTATGATGTTCCAAAGTTGGTGAAAAATCACAGAAAAACCTAAGATCGTTAATACAATATAACCTTTCATGCAACTACATCATAAGATGAGACGTGGATGATATCATCTTCATATTCCTGACCATTACTTTCTCGATCATTGAGTAGTCTGATCAAGGAAACGAAAACTCATTTTCATTACAGTATGGCCATAATTTCTTCGACTCACTGATCAATGGCCCAGTAATATCTCTCAACTAATGTGAGGGATAAATCCCATCTTGATCACTCACATTCCTTAACATGAAAGACCTTTAAGCCCGATTATAGCCTTTATCATCACCCGGAAAGTCAAAACTTAGCGACTCTCATGTAGGAATCAATTATGATCTCAAGTTAAAGGTTGTTATGATGCGATCACATATAAGATAAGCTAATAACTTAATCCATGCAGCTTTCTCATAGCGGGTCAGTCCAGCAAGTGCCTATCACTTTGACTCGTATATCCATACCTTATCATAGTCACAATGGTCTTACTTTATCTATAGTCCCGCATAGACAACCAACCGGTGACATTTAAGATAATATTCATCTTTCGCTATGAATGCAATTATTTTAACAAACATGCAAAACATATGAAATTAAATGGAGAAAATACATTAAATAAATAATGTCTGAGGTACAATGATTCGTGTAGCACACCTTACTTTACCTCTTTAGCTTCATAATAAATCATTGTTGAACCACTTTTAGGCCTTACACAACTTGAAATGATCAAAGAATTCAAATTTCAAAATTCTTCTTGACTTACTATTCATTTGGTCAATTTTTCAGTTTTCTAGCCCAACTTTGAAAATTCATAACTAGTTCCCGAAAAATTGAAATTGAGTTGTTCCAATTTCTATATGAAGCTTATAACATTCAGTACAGGGAAAAATAATCATTGATCCAAAAACTTGCGCAATCAATACAGTTTATTGGGTGAAGTTAAACTATTCGTATGGTCATTTTTCTTTTTTTTAAGGTTTTGCTTTGAACTTCGGAAACCATAACTTCTTGCATAGATGTCCAAATTTAGTAATCTTGGACTCATTTTAAAGATTACCATATGAACTATTTTCCTGAAAAATTTCAGCTCAATCAAACTTAGTTTGCTATTTTTCATCACAGCTCAACTTTAGGGAGTCTTTAAGAGTGTTGGACCCCCTTTTCAAAACTTACTATTTCAAAAATTCATTTCTAACCATTCTAACTTGACTATGTTAATACCTTGTTTTGATGATAATAAGAATTTAATTCAAAGATTGCATGACAGGATTTGGAAATGGATTTGAAATTTTGAAAACTGTTTTTGTAAGTTCAAAAAACTCGAGTTTCATGTTCCAAAACTCAAGTTCTGTGCTCTTGATTTGAAAAGTTTCAGTAAGAACTCGAGTTTACAAAAGAAGTTTTGATGACTTGAGTTTCATCTTCATACAACTTGAGTTTCGTGCCTCAAATCTTCTGTCCAAGGAACTTCATGTGTAAAGACTGGAGTTTGGAGATTCAACAACTCGAGTTCCCCAAAACTTTCAAGAACAACTCGAGTTTCCAGCTTCAAGCTGTAATGACTCGAGTTACACTCTTTTTAGAACTCGAGTTTGATGCCTAAAAATTTGTTTTTTTAGGAACTTTATGTGCTAGGACTCGAGTTGCAGTCTTAAAGAACTCGAGTGCCCCAAAACTTTCAAGGACAACTCGAGTTTCTAACTTTAAGTTCTGACAACTCGAGTTCTAGGTATGTAGAACTCGAGTTTCGTGCCCTTGAACTACTGAGGAAGATCTTGCTTCATTAAAACTCGAGTTCCATAAGCACATAACTCGAGTTCTGGAGCTGGTTTACAAAAACTTCCAATATAAACTCGAGTTATAGTATTAGAGTTTTAACAACTCGAGTTGCACACTTTTCAAAACTCAAGTTTCACAACGTGATTTCATAACTTGCATTCTGAACTCGAGTTTCTAAATAGAAGTTATAAAACTACATTATGAAACTTTCATTACAAATTCGAGTTTCCAAATTAAAGTTTTCTTAACTCGAGTCAAGCACTTTGAAAACTTGAATTTTAATCGCATAACGTTTCAGATTGTTGTAAGCCCATATGATAGAACTTGAGTTATGAATTCCCACAACTTGAGTCCTAACTTTATCTAATAACAGCTTCTGACACTGAGCCTTACTTTTACCAAATCCTTCCTTATTCCTGTCAAAGTTTTTGAAAACTTACCTGCCACCATAAATGCACGGTTACTAACCTATGAAACAGGAAAAGGCTCATCTGCTGAAGTTCTCCGACAAATGAGAAGTAATCAGAAACTTCTTAGACTCCACTGATGTCAAACGAATGCATTTATTACAGATTCAATGCACCCACCAACCAGAGACAACAGCTATTCAATCAAAGTAAAGGGCATTTGATCTTCTCTAACGGACACATTGAAAGACTTCAACTATAAATAGAGAAGCATTGAAGATAGAAGAAGACGACGATCAACAACGCTATTAATTCATACGCTTTCTATCCTCTATCTTCTGTAACATTCAAAACAATTTGTAAACTTCAGTGACTAGCACATATACTCTTTTGAGAGTTTAAACTTGTGATTCATTCTTGTATTCATTGAGAAACTCAAGGTTGAGGCTTTGAGTTTCTTGGGCTGTGAGTTTGTTAAAAAACAGAGAGTGAAGGTCTCTGTTATCTTGGCAATAGTGAGGGGGAGTGTAACTCCTTGATTGTAAATGCTTGTGAAGCCCGGTTGATTGCTATTAGTGGATTGCAAATCTCAGAGGAGCTCTGAGGATTGGACAAAGGTCAGAGAGGACCGAACCAGGATAAATCTCCATGTCTATTATTCCTCTGCACTCTCGGTGACTTCATTTTAATTTCTGCAATTTACGCTTTAATTTTTAAACGTGACCAATTCACCCACTCTTGGTCAAATCCTACACTAACAGACTGTACATAATTATACATGCCTTCCTACATATATGCATATAATTCTTAAGTAGGATTTTAGTTATTACATTAAGTCCAAAGCACATAAACAGACACATAAAGCAACTTCACAAAACTTAGCAACCAAAGTGTCACACAAGGTTCCTTTACTCTTCACTGACCTTGCCTTGTCCCTTGCTTGAACTTGGACCTAGAAATGGTTAGTTTGGGAGAATGAGATTTCAAAGAAATCACAATAGAAAAAGCAATGGCATAACCACTAATATGCATGAAAATTATTTAACACTTAAAGGCAATTGCATAAACATGCTGATTTAGCTTAATTTTTACTATATTTTACCTCGAATTTCCAGAGTTTTTAATTCAATTTTAGCCCCTTCATAACCCTTCTTGTGCTTAATTTGAGATATAAGCTTGTTAATCTTGATTAGCTTGATTTTGGGTGCATTTTCCATGAATAATGATATAATTGTACTTAATTCCTATCATGAGTAAGTGATACTTTAAATATTTCCTATTTCATTTCAAGAACTCTAGTCAAAGAATGAGGAAAGCAGCTCTGGGAACGTTCACCATGACATAATTACGGGTTCACCGTGGCTTAAGTTAAATTAGGCGAGCAAGAACTGTCTGGAGAGGTTCACTGCAGTGAATATCGTGCACCAGCACCAAATTATACTCCAATTGGAAATAAACCCAACCCACCTTCTTGGATCCTACCCTAAATGGTTGATATATGCCAATAAGGGTAAGAGGACGAAAAGGAAAGGATAGAGGAGGCAGAAAATAGATTCTATCTCATTTTCTCTCATATTCTACACACAGAACCCTAATTTTCATCCATTTTTCATCCCCAATCCACTCATGCATCCTCAATCATCCATTTGGAGTACGTTTTCGCTTCAAATGAGTAGCTGAGGACCTTCCTTCCTCTTGGAGATGAAGTTGGCCTGCGTTCGATGATCCGAAAGGGGAGTATTAATTTTCAATCTGTATTTATGTTATGGATTACATAGTTTCTGAGTTAGGACTTGTAATTTATACGTAAATGCTTGGTCTCGGTCGAGCCAAACATGGATTATATGTGTATTGAACTTGCTTTGTGTTTGATGTGGTAGATGAAGTCTCATTTTTACCTATTCAATGAGATCTTTGTTGCTCTCTTCTATCTTCCTAGTTATGCTTGATTTTAAAGGTGATATTGTGTTGAGTTGAATTTTTCACTTTGCGATTTCCGTTCACACACTAAGTGTTTTTAAAGGGTTTCATGGAATGGAGTTCATTACATGGAATTTTCGACCCAACGAGTTATTGGTGTTTTTCATTATGAAACTTAGTGCGAAAACAATACTTTCCCTAATCCTTTGTGAACTATGATAACCTAAATCATTTTCAAGAGGAAATCCATCATCAAGCACTTTTACAATTCAATCCTGTTTTACAATTGTGTAGGCTAAAGTTTGATGCAAGAGAGTGATCCCCAAAGCCAACAAGAGAGCATGCAAGTTAAGGGGAAATTAAAGACACAAGGTAGCAAGACCTTCTAACACTAAGCTTGATTGTTTTGAAAATGTGTATGAATTATGCATGACTTGTGTTGAAAATTTGTGATGATTGAAAGTGAGAATATGTGCTTTTGTATGCTATGGCCCATATGCATTTCATTGTTACATGTTGCACTTTTATGAATTTACGCTTATATTGAAAGTTGTCATGCGATTTTATAATGTGTGTTAGAAAGTTTTGCTACTGGGATTTCCAAAAATCTCACCCTCCCCCACTAACCATTTTAGGTGGAAGCACATCAAAGGGTAAGGAGGAAATCCATGATGCTTGAAGTAAAAATATGCACATGTGTATGAATATAAATTATGTTGTAAACTTTCAATTATATTGTTGAAGTTTCTAAAGTGGCATGTAATATAACTCATGCATGTATGATGGACTTATGATATCTAATGTATGCCTAATTACATAGGTTATTATGATTAAGAAAAGTTTAGAAATTATTAGGTTGAATTATGAAGTTAAGAAGTTGTAAATTTGGCTAAGTGGGAAGTTGGTTAAACCCCCAATTTTGGCATAACGTGAAACAGAGTAAATGGATTCCAAATGTCCTGAAATTTTATGGAAAACAGTTTACATTTCAAGGTTTCTAATGAGCCAAAGATCACTCGAATTGGAATTTTATACAGAAAGTTATGACTGTTCAAAGTTGATGAAAAATCACAAAAACCTGGGAAAAATGAAAAATTACCATATGAACAGTACATTTTCACGAAAAATTTTTACCAGTTGGACCAGTTACTGTTCAAATGAGTATTTTCCCTCATAAAAAATTTGTAAGCTTCAAATAGAAGTTGGAACCACTCGATTTCGTTTTTTCTAGAATTAGTTATGAATTTTCAAAGTTGGCCCGAAAAACTGTGAATAGTAACTTTCTTAAAAATGAAAGTTTTCATTTTGGTCCCTTTTCACAATGTAAGATACTGAGGCCATTAATTGGTTCCAACTCATCATAATGGAAGCTAAGAGGGAAAAATAAGAGGTATTACATTGTTTTGGTATCAGAGCAAAGGTTTAGGGTTTGATTTGATTTGTAATACAATATGTGCATTATTATTTGTTAAGTTGTGCATTGCTAAATGACATGTTGTGCCTAATTCAACATGCAATGCTTTGTTAAATTAAATGCTAAGTGTTATGGTATATGTTGGTTGCCTTTTATGATGATATGCTAGTTAGTTGTGTTCTATATTTATAAGCTTATGAATTAATGTGACTAGCTAAACATGAAAAGCCAAGTATACCTATGGAAGAGCATGATAAGAAGGAACCCTTAGAGGTTAGTTCCAATGTGATAGAATCATTTCAGAATTTGGATAAAATGTTTGAAAAAGAGAAGGAGCTAGCATAAGAGCTACTAGAATATACATGGGACAACAGAGATGAAGGTCCAATGATTGATATGATTGCTTCTCTATAGCGCATGCTGGATGTTAGCACCCGAGGACTCTGAGAGTACCACTCTACATGGACGAGGGTTTTGGTTAGCATATATCCAGCTGTGCCAGAGAGGCATATGAGCTGGATCAGGTCATCTAGAATCTGTAAGTCCAATAGAGAGATGTCTGTACCGAAGGAAGCGCTCCTAGTAGAAGAAGAAGATCCAGGAAGGGAAGAGAACCCCATATACACTTCATCTGGATCAAGATTTACTATGATAGTACCATTTAAAGGTTAAAGCAAAGTGCAAAGGCAACCAAAAGATTAAAGCTTAAATTATAGAATTTGCCAAGAGGGGATAGTTAACGGGAAACTCAAATGCTATAAAATGATTTTACTGAATGTAACCTAGAATTGAATACCCGTGGAATTACAGAACTACTTTTCTCCTAAAAGATAAAGACTTTATTTAGCAAAATAGAAAGGGCTAGAGAGGCCTTTGAGCTTGATTAGTTGTAAAAGGTGTAGTAGGGACTTCCTCCCCAATTGAGATTAAAGTAAAAGAGTCCCTTAGTGACATTCCAATAGTCGGAGAGTTCTTAATTGTATTTCCAAAAGATATTAGCGGACTGCCTCCAAAGAGAGAGGTGGAGTTTGCTATTGATCTAGTACCAAGAATGAACTCGAATTCCAAGATTCCATACAGAATGTTTCAAATTGAGAGGAAAGAGATAAAAAGCAGATAGAGGAGCTATTAGAGAAGGGGTTTGTTAGACCAAGTGTTTCACCCTGGAAAGTCCAGTTCTCCATGTGAAAAGAGAGATATGAATTTTGAATTGGTCTCAGATCAAATTATCACCGCTCCTAGTTAGAGTTGACGACATTTCTAAGATGGCCCTTCGTACCAGATACAAACACTATGAGTTTATAGGAATGCCATATGGTTTAATGAGTGCCCCTGCAGTTTTCATGAACAATATGAATAATGTATTTTTGAAATATTTGGACCAGTTTGTCGTAGCCTTATAAATGATGCCATAATGCACTCTGGATCTTTAAAGGAGTATAAAAGGGCATTCGAGAATTTTGTTAATTGTTTTGAAAGAAAAACCTTTTTACGCTAAGCTTAGTGAGTTCTAGTTATTAAAGGTGAAATTCCTATGATAGGTAATCTCTCAGAAAGAAGTCGCTGCAGACCATACTGAGTAAAGGTAGTACTGAGAAAGGATCTGCCTAGGACAATAACTGAAGTTGAGAGCCTTTTGGGCCTAACAAATTATTATGGATATGTATTACAAAACTTCTCTCGGATTGCCTTGCTGCCAACTAAGCTCACTAGAAAGAACCAGTCTTTTCCGTGAAATGATAATAATATTTATACGTATAATTTAGAGCTGGCAGCTATAGTTTATGCTTTAAAGATATGGAGGCACTAGTTATATGGAGCAACTATCAAGTTGTACTATGTTCATAAGGGTCTCAAGTATTTACAAAGATTGAAAAGAGCTTAACTTGAGATAGTGACTTAGACGGAATCACTCAAGGACTACGACTGCTGAATAAGTATCATCTGAGCAAAGTAAATGTAGTTATCGATGTTCTAACACAGAAAGACAGCGCAGGTGGCTATGATTATGATAAAAGAACGAACGCTGATGTAGAACTTCAGAGATTGGGTTATATGAGTTATTTACAGAAATGGAAACATTCAGATCCTCAGTAATATAGATAATGAGATCAAAGAAGCTCCGAAAGAGGATCAGCTTACTCTGAATATAGAGACTCATAAGAGTCAAGGAGAAGTTAAAGAATTCAATGAAACCTCTGAGAAAATAATCATATTCGAAAACAAATGTTATATCCCTCCAAATCCTGCTTTGAGGCAGGGGATATTAGATGAGAAGGAGCTTTACCTCCAGAAATGAGATAGAGGGGATGATCATCGGAAGAATCTCTAATAATCTAGTAACATTCGAGGTTATTAGACATCCTAAGCTATTAGTAAGCTAGGTTATGATCTTATACTGGACGAAATACATGTTATCGGAGATAAAGTTATATGCATTAGAATCATCCCAAAAGTTCAAAAGAGTTATAGAATAATGAAATAGGATATAGATAGTAATGAAATCCTATCTAGGGATTTGATGTCAGAGGTAAATACCAGTATACAGTAAGAATGGTTGAAGTACAGTTATGATACAAAAGTGCTATTTTGGGCTATAAATTATGACAGTTAAGTATGAGAATGAGTTCGGCAGATGCTGAATAAATTTTGGTTAATTTTCTAAAGAAACTAGAAAGTAGACCATACCAAAAGTGCTAGAGCTGCTGAAAGGCTTTATGATATTTGTGAGTAAGCCAAATAGACTGCAATAGACACAGTAACCACAACAGCAGCAGTAATTTCAAAAACCACAATAGACTTTCCAACTTAAGTAAGCCCAAGTTCAGCAGTAATAAAGGCATAGTACTAGCAGCGGAGTTTGAGGATACTTTGTGATGAATTATATGCTAGTATATAGGCTTAAATCCTTATATGATAAAAGATTCCTATGAGAATAAAATGAAAAGTTGAAATGACCACGGATGAATTGGTCAAGGAATTTTAAGAGCTACCAAAGGGAAAGTCAAATAAATAGCCCATCATAAGGATATAGATGATGAGAAATGGATAGAGAAGTGATATGGCACACCCCGTAACAGTAAAGGCAAAAAGATGCCTTAAGCAATGAGGCTTAAACTAGTGATATTTCACCATGATTTCAGGCATCGCAGAAGGGTGTGATTCTTAGGCTAAGTATGAAAATGAGAAAGTAAGTTGTTATTAGTAAATGCCACTACTATAAAAGTGAGAAAGTTAAGAAAAGTTCCTTGATTGGGACAAGATATGTTGCGTTATGATAAGAAGAGGAAGTACCCAACAGAAAACATATAAAGAATGCATTAGCCAAAAAGTATCTCTCTAGAGTTTGGGATGGTGATTTTCCTATGTTAACGCCGCAGTTAGGTGTATGACAATTAAAGTCGCCGCAGTTAGGCGAGCCACTTCCTGTTAGACAGGAAGAAAGGTAAATCCTTGATAGACAAGGATACGTGGGACTAATTGCCCTAGCACAAGGCAAGCTATTTCCTGATAGACAGGGAGAAGCATATTCCTGATAGACAGGAATCAGATAGAACTCCAATGGAAAAACCATTGTGAGCTTCTCATGTTGTCCCACAAGAGAAAGAAAGTAGTAAAAGTAAGGCATATGAAATAAGCCATTCCCAATACGAAAAGAGAGAAAGTAAGTTAATAGTAGTCAGGGGCAGAATCCCTTGAATAGCTGGGTACTAGATGAATCAGTAAAATGAACAGAATGCAAGTCCTCTCTCTGCAACATCATAGTAATGATTAGAAAAGAAGTAGTAAGAATTGTTGAATACTGAGATATAACAGGTGGGCATAAAACAAACACTGAATGAATCGATGCCTGAGAAGTCAAGTTGTATAGCAAAAGAAATGTGGCATGAAAAATATAAGCTAAGAAGGATGAAAGGAAAAGAAAATGCTTTAGTAAAGTGTAAAAGGAAAAGAGGAATGAGCAAAGTTTAAGAAGACATGTCGGCTTCTACGATTAATCTTGGGAAATTATCAGACTAACTACCACTGAGGATAGACGATTCAACCTTAGCTTATGCTCGAGGGTCTAAAAGTTCCAAGGACTAAAGTGGCTCTAGTATCAGAAGTTCAAGAGATAAGAAAAGGTGATATGCCTCCAGAAGAGCAATAGAGCTCTTAAGGTCTGCAGATCCAGTTAAAGTAAGCAGAGAGCCTTTATGGCTCAGACTCATAAGCGTTATGCTGCTCTTTGGGATAAGAGAATGAAATGACCACAGGCTAAGATTAAGATATGAAGGCGTCCTCACAATGGTTAGCTAGTACAGAGAGAGTACCCTTGATTATTTCTATAGATAGTTGACTGTCAATTAAGATGAGCCCATTCCCAATTCCCCAGGCAAGAAAGTAATAAAAGTAAAGAGTAAAACTATAAGTCCTGAATAAGTGATAATCAGGCCATTTAAAGAGAAAGATAAGTTGAGAAGTGAAGGACATCAGGAAGCTTCACAGATTGAAGCTTAAAGCCTCCAGTATAAGTGTGAGTAATTGATCACGAGGCTAGTTAAGTAGCATGAGAACTAGAAAGTAAAAGTTTCTCTGAACAATAAAAGCACAAGAGAACCAAGGGAAGCGAGAAATTTAAAAGTTCCCTATTAGAGTGTTAAGTTCAGGAAGGAATCGGATAACTCAAAGGAGTATTATGTCTTCCTAACGTCTACATGAGGCTATAAGTACGAGTTAAGAAAGGAAGAAAGACAGAGAACCCTAGAAATTATATGAACTCACCAATTAATGAAAGAAGAGACTCAAGGGCTCATTAAAAGTAAAGAAAAAGTAGGATTCCAAATAGTAAACCTCAGCAAAGAATAAGGCTGACCAGATAAAGTGACCACTGAAATTTAGGCAATAAGTAAGATTGCCTTAGAAATTTTATTTTTCAAAAGTAATGGTCAGATAATAAAGAATCGAGCAGCTCTAGTAAAGAGAGAAGTTGGCATGATTCTGAGATAGTCACAGAATGTCTTAGAATAAAAAGCTGAAGCGATGTTATAAAATAGAAATTAATTCATGCCAATAACAAAAGATGACCGTTAGAGTTAAGGTTGGAGATCAAATATCCTTGAGGATATCTCCAATAATGAAGATTATATCGGTCTTCAAGGCTAAATAAGCCTAACCAAGGAGATGTATAAAGATGAAAGGATAGTTAATGACTGGCTTTACCCTAAGCCTGAGTCATGGTGCCAGAAATTTCCTATTTCCTATATGAAAAGGAAGATCTTACAACAGGAAATTATAAAAGTATTCTGGCAAGGACTTACATCAGAGAAAGTATGTAGTAAAACAGAAGGAAAGATGACTCAGATGTGTAAATTTCGAGGACGAAATTTATTTTAAGGGGGGAGAAATGTAATATCCATCCTTTTCTGTAAGCCGATATAGAGGCCAAATCGATAGTTATAAGATAAGACAAGGCCCAGAAAATAAAAGTACAAAAAGAAATGTCAGGGGACTAAAAAGACCCTGGTCAAATTAGTTCTAAGTCTTTGAGATTTCTAAGAATGTAAGCCATGGACATAAATGTTATTAAGTATAAAGACCAAGGGCAATATGGTCATTGGATAAAAAGGGCTAAACCAGTAATCAAAAGTCAAGTTAGAGGCCACGGATAGAAAGTACGGAAAAAGTTGATGCTGTTGGGCCATAAGTCGTAGAATCAGATTTGGCCTGGTGGATGAAAGCTGGTAGGAATAGTAAAGTTAAGCGTGCTCGCCCTGGAGAAATTTTTGGATGGGTGACCCCCTGGGAAGTTGCCCAGGAATCAGAAACCAAAAGATCAAGGGCCAAAAGGTTAAGGGCAAAATGGGAATTTATGAAAAGTTAGACTGTGAAAGGGCATTTTGGTCATTAAGAGAAAATGTAAGGGCATTTTGGTCATTGATAAAGTCAAATTCAAAGTCAAAAAGTCAAACAATTGACCAAAGATCAGAAAATTTAACAGATGCCTAAAAGATAGAGCAGAACTCATTGATTATCAGAGATTCAACCGATTGTTAAAATTCGGTTTGGATGAGGAATTATGAAATTTTAAAGATTTGATGTTTGAAAATATTTATTTAAGGTATTAGAGTTCTCTAAGACCAAAAACTGGATTCTAGAAAAATTCAGTGAATTTTATAGTATTTTACAAAATTATTGCCCAAAGTACGATTAAGGCGATTTTCTCGAAAATGAGGAAAAAGGCCGAAAATCCCCAAAAAATACAATTTATTACAAAAATTAATTTGGGACTTTTAGAAGGTATTTTGGGGAAAAGAGAAGGGCTAAAATATCTATGAAAAATGAAGAAAATTAACTGGATTTTTCTGAATTAGGACTTGTAATTTATACGTAAATGCTTGGTCTCGGTCAAGCCAAACTTGGATTATATGTGTATTAAACTTGTTTTGTGTTTGACGTGGTAGAGTGAAGTCTCATTTCTACCTATTCAATGAGATCTTTGTTGCTCTTTTCTATCTTCCTAGTTATGCTTGCTTTTAGAGGTGATATTGTGTTGAGTTGAATTTTTCACTTTGCGATTTCCGTTCACACACTAAGTGTTTTTAAAGGGTTTCATGGAATGGAGTTCATTACATGGAATTTTTGCCCCAGCGAGTTATCGGGGTTTTTCATTACGAAACTTAGTGTGAAAACTATTACTTTACCTAATCCTTTGTGAACTATGATAGCCTAAATCATTTTCAAGAGGAAATCCATCATCAAGCACTTTTACACTTCAATTCTGCCTTTACTGTCTTACCCAATCAAAAATACCAAAAAGAAATTTTAACTTGTAATTAGCTTTAGGTACATAGCATACTTTGAATCAAAAACGGTTTTTATTTGCACAGCAAACTTAATCACAAGCTAGGTAACTAGTGGTATAAACAGCTCTGGAGAGAACGACCCTGGGGTTGCACTCTATAGTGCAATCCTTGGAAATCACAAATTCATCATGCAAAAAGCACAATTCACAAACAATTATCAATACAACTATTAGGGGGAAGTTAGTAACTCTTGTTACCTTTATTTTCAACTTATTCTAGGTTTTGAAAGCTCTCTTCCCTACCATTCCAAGAGTGGGTTTTGATAATTTATCTTCCTATACACAATATAATGTCATAGACATCAATTCCAAGTCACAAGCTTCCTCTTGAACATTATAAACCCTAGAACTTGCAAACTTGTTCATATGAATTCCAATGCTTCCCAAAACCTTTTCTCACTACCATCCTACACATTTTTCCATTCTAAAGCCAATGGAAGCATCCAAATAATGAAAAATTCACTCTCCTATTTGTTCATATGAATTCCAATGCTTCCCAAAACCTTTTCTCACTACCATCCTACACATTTTTCCATTCTAAAGCCAATGGAAGCATCCAAATAATGAAAAATTCACTCTCCTATTTGTTCATATGAATTCCAATGCTTCCCAAAACCTTTTCTCACTACCATCCTACACATTTTTCCATTCTAAAGCCAATGGAAGCATCCAAATAATGAAAAATTCACTCTCCTATTTGTTCATATGAATTCCAATGCTTCCCAAAACCTTTTCTCACTACCATCCTACACATTTTTCCATTCTAAAGCCAATGGAAGCATCCAAATAATGAAAAATTCACTCTCCTATTTGTTCATATGAATTCCAATGCTTCCCAAAACCTTTTCTCACTACCATCCTACACATTTTTCCATTCTAAAGCCAATGGAAGCATCCAAATAATGAAAAATTCACTCTCCTATTTGTTCATATGAATTCCAATGCTTCCCAAAACCTTTTCTCACTACCATCCTACACATTTTTCCATTCTAAAGCCAATGGAAGCATCCAAATAATGAAAAATTCACTCTCCTATTTGTTTCTGAACTGGCCGGAAAAAAAAATCACAAGTAACCAATGTGATTTTCAAACTTTCATTGCATTAATGACTTATTTTTTATCCTAAACCACTTCCCAGGCATTATTCAATTGGAAAACACTTCTCCCTTATCAAATAAAAATCTGGAAAACACCTTCCTTGGGGTTTGAGATTCTAAACTTTCATACAAACATCAAACTAACACAATATATGGATCAATCAACTTCTTATCATGCAAGAAGTGATTTGCAACCAATCTTTTTCTCTAAATCCCTCTCTTGCTCATTTTCTCTCTCAAGAACCTTAACTTTTCAGTCACAAAAGAGAGCATTAATAAAAAAATCTAAACCATTAGAAGTGTAGAGGAGGTACCAAGGATCAAGAATATGTAAGAAATTTCATGAAAGCACATCTTTACCTTGAATATTGAGTGGATTTTTCTCTCTTCTTCTTCCTTATTGTTTTCACGCCTTCCTCTATTTTTTTTGCTGGTATAGGTCATGCAAAATGGCTGGAAGGGCTGAAGAAAAAATGATCTTTAATTGCCTTAATGAGGTGGCTTTTGATCTAAGGGCTAGGAATCAATCTTGTGAAATCTTATGATCTAAGGGTCCTTATTTTTTTTTTGTTTACATAAGGGTCCTTATTTTAGCACCACATTTAACACCTTTTGTGTGACACCTTCTATTTTCCCCCTATAATCTCATATT
Source organism: Vachellia pachyceras (assembly GCA_025593235.1). NCBI lineage: Eukaryota > Viridiplantae > Streptophyta > Magnoliopsida > Fabales > Fabaceae > Vachellia > Vachellia pachyceras. The sequence continues at coordinate 5,813 of JANTPZ010125377.1, read as the reverse complement.
AGATCACTTTTCAACTGCTCGAGGGCCTTGGATAACTCAAATTGGTCTTTTCAGTGAATGTGAAAATTTCAAAAACGTTGTTACTGTTCATTGGCCCATTTTCCAGATTTTTGGCCCAACTTTGAAAATTCATATTTAATCATAGAAAAATCAAAATGAAGTTGTTCTAATTTCTAAATTAACCTTACTAGGGGAAAAATACTCATTAGGTCTAATCCCTGCCCATTTGAATCAGTTTATTCTGTAAAAATTGTAGATCAAATGGCAACTTCAAGTTTTTCCCAGATTATTTTCCTTAAATTTGGAAAATCATATTTCTTAAAGTACACATCCAAATTTTGCAAAATTTATAAATTTTAAAGCTTAGGATGTGTAGTATTTAACTGGAACAATTCAGATCAATCGGAACTCATTTGCTATTTTTCATCACCATTGGGAAACAGATCAGTTTTCAGGGCCTTTGGAACCCATTTGCTTTGAAAACTAACTTTTTCTTAAAAATCACCAAAACCCATTTAAAGTCTTGCTACCTTGTCTCTTTAATTCCCTTGTAACTTGAGTCCTTTTTTATTACTTTCCCAATGAGTTCTTTGGGTTCTTAATGTAATATCCACCCTTTTCTATAAACCGACATAGAGGCCAAATCGATAGTTATAAGATAAGACAAGGCCCAGAAATAAAAGTACAGAAAAAGGGTATGTCAGTTGACTTAAGAGACCCCGGTTAAATTAGTCCTAAGGCTCTGAAATTACTAAAAAAGTAAGCCAGTGACGTATATGTCATTAAGTAAAAAGACCAAGGGCAATATGATCATTGGATAAAAAAGGCCAAACCAGTAGTCAAAAGTCAAGTTAGAGGCCACGGATTGAAAGTATAGAAAAAGTTGATGTTGTTAGGCTGGAAGTCGTAGGATCAGATTCGGCCTAGTGGATGGAAGTCGGTAAGAACTTTGAAGTTAAGCGTGCTTGCCCTGGAGAAATTTTAGGATGGGTGACCTCCTGGGAAGATGCCCCAGGAATCAGAAATCAGAAGATCAAGGGCCAAAAAGTCAAGGGTAAAATGGAAATTTATGAAAAGTTAGACTGTGAAAGGGCATTTTGGTCATTAAGAGAAAGTGTAAGGGCATTTTGGTCATTTGACCAAGTCAAGTCAAACAGTTAACCAAAAATCAGAAAAATTGACATACGCCCAAAAGATAGAGCAGAACTTACTGATTACCAGAAATTCGACCGATTGTTGAAATTCAGTCTGGACAAGGAATTATGGAATTTTAAAGATTTAAGGTTGAAAATATGTATTTAAGGTATCAGGAGTTCCCTAAGACCAAAACGTAGAGTTTATAAAAATTCAGTCGAATTTATAGTATTTTACAAAATTATTGTCTAAAGTACGATTAAGGCGATTTTCCTGAAAATGAGGAAAAAGGACTGAAAATCCCCAAAAATATAATTTATTGCCAAAATTAATTTAGAACAATTTAGAAGGTATTTTGGGGAAAGATGAGGGTCTAGAGCATCAATGGAAAATGTAGAAAATTCCAAGGCCCTAAAAATGATTTATTCTAAAATTGTTCGTTTTCAGGAGTTTTCGACAGGATAAAATAATCCTGTTAATTTTGATGGATCAAGGGATAATTTGAGGATGATGATTTGAATGTATTTAAGAGGGAATCATGGAGATTAAATGAGGAAGAAAATATTTTCAGAAAAGTAGAAAAGGATTTACCAAAGTAGAGTTATGTTTACCAGTAAAAGTGTAATTGGTAGAAGTAACCGAATGGAGTTTGGTTTGGTTAATTTATCAAATTCAAAAGAGCCTCTTCAAATTCCAAGTGGACCAATCACAAGAGAAAGAGCCAAGAGATTCAAGGAAGCTTTGAATGGGCTTGTGTAAGAGGTTCTCACAAAACAAATGGCATTTGGATCAATAAAAGAGGATGAAGACTCCAAGGACGTCATTAACTTGATATGGGCTGAAAATGGACTTGCAGATCCTATTTTGGGCTTGGAGGCTTCAAATGAAAGGGCTTGGACCATGGACATGAAAAGCCAAGATCATGATAAGAAGGAACCCTTAAAGGTTAGTTCCAATGTGATAGAATCATTTCAGAATTTAAATAAAGCATTCAAAAAAAAAAAAGAAGGAGCTGGCACAAGAACTATTAGAATATGCATGGGACAACAGATATGAAGGTCTGGTGTTTGATATGATTGCTTCTCTATAGCGCATGCTGGATGCTAACCCGAGGACTCTGAGAGTACCACTCTACATTGACAAGGGTTTCGATTAGAGTATATCCAGTTATGCTAGAGAGGCATATGAGCTGGATCAAGTCGTTTAGAATCTGTAAGTCCAGTAGAGATGCCGATACCAAAGGAAGCGCTCCTAGTAGAAGAAGAGGATCCAGAAAGGGAAGAGAACCCCGGATATACTTCATCTGGATCAGGATTTACTATGATAGTACCATCTCAAGATTAAAGCGAGTTGCAAAGGCAACCAAAAGATTAAAGTTTAAACTATAGAATTTGCCCAGAGGAGATAGTTAATGGGAAACTCAAACACTGTAAATTATTTTGTTCAACATAACTTGGAATTGAATAGCAGTGGAATTACAAAACTACTTTTCTCCTCAAATACAAAGACTTTATTTAGCCAAATAGAAAAGACTAGAGAGGCCTTTGAGCTTGATTAGCTGCAGCGCAATAGGACTTCCTCCCCATTTGAGATTGAAGTCAAAGAGTCCCTTAGCGATATTCCGATAGTTGGAGAGTTCTTAAATGTATTTCCAGAAGAAATCAACGAATTACCTCCAGAGAGAGAGGTGGAGTTCGCTATTAATTTAGTACCTGGAATGAACCCGATTTTTAAGATTCCATGTAGAATGTTTCCAATTGAGAGAAAAGAGATAAAGAGCAAATAGAGAAGCTATTAGAGAAGGGGATTGTTAGACTTAGTGTTTTCTCTTAGGTAACCCCGGTTCTCTTTGTGAAAAGAAAGACATGAGCTTTAGATTAATCTCAGATCATGCTATCACCAGCTCCTAGTTAGAGCTGAGGACATTTACAAAATGGCTTTCCATATAAGATACGAACATTATGAGTTTATAAGAATGTCATATGGTTTAATGAATGCTCCTGTAGTTTTCATAAACTACATGAATTGTGCATTTTGACAATACATGGATCAGTTTGCCATAGCCTTATAAATGAATGGCACTCCGGATCTTTAACGGAATATAAAAAGGGCATCTGAGAATTTTATTAATTGTTTTGAAAGAAAAACCTTTTTACACTAAACTCAGTAAGTTCTAGTTATTAAAGGTAAAATTCCTAGGATAGGTGCTCAGGAAGGTGTCGCAGTGGACTACGCCAAGTGAAGGCGGTACTTAGATAAGATCTTCCTAGGACAATAACCGAAGTTAGGAGCTTTCTGGGCCTAGCAAATTATTATAGATGTTTTGTACAAAACTTCTCTCGGATTGCCTTGCTGCTAACTAAGCTCACTAGAAAGAACCAGTCTTTTTCCGTAAAATGACAGGAATATTTATATGTATAATTTAGAGCTGGCAGCTATAGTTTATACTTTACAGATATGAAGGCACTAGTTATGTGGAGCAGCTATCAAGCTGTACTATAATCATAAGAGTCTCAAGTATTTACAAAGATCGGAAAAGAGCTGAACTTGAGACAGTGACATTAGACGGAATCGCTCAAGGACTATGACTGCTGAATAAGTATCGTCTAAGTAAAGTAAATGTAGTTATTGATGTTTTAAAGCAGAAGGATAGCGCAGGGGGCTGTGATAGTGATATAAGAGCAAAAGTTGATATAGAACCTCAGAAATTGGGAAATATTGCGTTAGTTACAGTTAGATAGATGTGAAAACACCTAGATCCTCAATGATATAGAGGATGAGATTAAAGAGATTCTGAAAGAGTATCGAATTACTCCAAGTATAGAGACTTAGATGAGTCGAGGAGAAGCTAAAGAAATCAATGAGACCTCTGAGGAAATAATTATATTTGGAAATAGATATTATATTCCTCCAAAGCATGTTATAAGGAAATGATGCGATCCAGCAAGCTGATTTATCAAATTCAAAAGAGCCTCTATAAATTCCAAGTGGAACAATTACAAGAGCAAGAGCCAAGAGAATTAAGGAAGCATTGAAGCAAGAGGTTCTCACAAAACAAATGGAATTTGGATCAACAAAAGAGGATGAAGACTCCAAGGACGTCATTAACTTGATTTGGGTTGAAAATAGACTTGCAGATCCTATTTTGGGCTTGGAGGCTTCAAATGAAAGGGCTTGGACAATGGGCTATGCATATGAGGACTCATTCTGGCCTAAATAATCACATTTTGGGCCTAAAATTCTGTTTAGTATTTGTTTATTTAATTTATGCGAAAATGTTTAATTTGAATTTCAAATTAGCTAGAT
>JANTPZ010125364.1:0-12850 GCA_025593235.1 Vachellia pachyceras | reverse complement strand
ATCTAGCAAAGCAATACATCAAATCGATGCACAACATAAACATCACACACATACAAGTAAGTAAGTTCACTACCTTTTAGACTTTGCCTCCTCCTTTTGTGCCTTGATCTTCTAACCATAACTTTTTCTTTTTCTCTTTATGGCCCTAGATAAGCAATGACATTATTAGAGTCATGAAGAGTGAATGTCCAATGGGCCACATTAGCCCTAAAGGCTTACTTTCACCCTTGGAGTTCCTATAAATTGCATTTGGTCACTTTCTTTCTTAAATTCGCATGGTAACCAAAAGCTGTCAGCATGTTGACTAAACTTTAAAAAATCATAATTAATTCTATATAACTCCAATTGGGGTGGTTCAAAATCCTATGTTAAGCTCTTTCAGTATAGTTTAATAATAAAATACTCAATTTTGGTCATCACAGCCATATCATTCCCAGAATTTCGTCAAATACAAACTGTTCCAGATTTCATTCCAGAAACAGGACACAATTTCAAAAATTCATATATCCTATTACACAAATCCAATTAACCCATATGACCTATCAAATTGAAGCTTGATAAGTCTACTTTAACTTTGGAAAGTTTCATGGTCATTGGACAACATTTGACCACACAAAATCACGTTACAATTACACTGCCTCCAGAAAACGAATTTCACAGCCCTACTCTTTAACTTCCAAAAATTCCAATTTCATATACAAGCATCTAAAAATCATGGACACTTGTATACCTACACAAAAACTCATTTTGGATCTATTGGAAGCATCAAAATCATCAACACAATTCATCTTCCTCAGGTTCCAGTCAGACCGAAACAGCACACCCATATTCAACAATATGAATTTTTCAACTTCCATCACTTCTACCCTAATGTTCAATCTTGACAAAAGAGGGGTCTAATCAAAATTTGAAACCATGGAAAGTGAAGAGAAGATCACAAGGAAGAGATTGGTATATGGTAAGAGGTGCTTCTCTTACTTACCTTGATTTCCCATGAGCTTTCCCTCTTCTTCTTCCTCATGAATGGCTTGACTTTTCTCTCCTCTTGGGGCTGCTGGCTTTTCGTGGAATGGCTGAAGGAAGAAGGGAATTTTCTGATTTAATAATGCCCATTTATTGAATTAATGGAATGGAGGGTCTAGATTAAGTCTTGAAATTTTAAAGAAGATCTAAATGTTGAAATGGTGCCACATATGGGACACTTGGCAAGTTCATAACAGCCCTCATAAAGTGACTTTTGCAGCTGTAAAATTCTGTTTACCATTTGGTTACTCTAACCAAACTGGATCCCATTCGGTTACTTTTACTGATTACACTTTTTACCGCTAAACTTAACTTAATTCCGGCAAATCTTTTTTTACTTTTCTGGAGATATTTTCTTTCTCATTTAATCTCCATATTTTCATCTTGAATATAACAAAATTATTATTCCCAAAATACCCCTTGATTATCTCAATTTTTACAGGATTACTTTATTCTGTCCAAAATCCCTGAAACGGAGCAATCGGAGAGCAAATTCCTTTTAGGGTAAGACTGAGCAAGACTGAGAAAGAGATGAAGTTTCCATGCAATTCTAAGCCATTGAACAGTCTTCATTCTCCCTTTTAACAAAAACAGGCAAGAAACACACGGTGCCTCCTTTTTTATGGAAATGGATGAATTTTCAAAAACTAACCTCATTACTGGAATCTCCATGCAAAACTGAGCTAGAGAGGATGTTTCGATGCAATTCTAATCCATTGAACAGACTTCATTATCCCTTTTGACCGAAACAGGCCAGAAACACATGGTGCTCCTTTTTGATGGAAATGGATGAATTTTCAAGAACTAACTACATTTTTGAAATCCTCATGCAAAACTGAGCTAACGACGTCGTTTCCTTGCAATTCTGAGCCATTGAACAGTCTTCATTCTCCCTTTTGACTGATACAGGCCAGACAACACGGTTGCTCCTATTTGATGGAAATGGATGAATTTTCATGAATTAACCGCATTTTTGGAATCCTCATGCACAATTGAGCAAGAGAGGAAGTTTCCATGCAATTCTAACTAATTTAACAGTCTTCATTCTCCATATTGACCGAAACAGGCTAGAAACACACGGTGCCTCCTTTTTTATGAAAATGGATGAATTTTCAAGAACTAACCACATTTCTGGAATCCCCATTAAACCTGAGCTAGAGAGGAAGTTTCCAAGCAATTCTGAGCCATTGAACAGTCTTCATTCTCCCTTTTGATCGAAGTAGTTCAGAAACACAGGGTGCCTCCTTTTTTATGGAAATGCATGAATTTTCAAGAACTAACCACATTTATAGAATCCTCACACAAAACTGAGTTAGCGAGGTCGTTTCCATGCAATTCTTAGCCATTGTACAATCTTCATTCTCCCTTTCGACTGATACAGGCTAGAAACACACGGTGGCTCCTATTTTATCTAAATGGATGAATTTTGAAGAATTAACCATATTTCTGGAATCTAAATGCAAAACTGAGCAAGAGATTAAGTTTCCATGCAATTCTGAGCCATTTAACCGTCTTCAGAACCCTTTTGACCGAAACAGGCCAGAAACACATATTGCCTCCTTTTTAATGGAAGTGGATGAATTTTGTAGAACAAATCACATTTCTGGAATCCTCATGCAAAACTGAGCTAGTGAGGTCATTACCATGCAATTATGAGCCATTGAAAATTCTTCATTCTCCCTTTTGAAAGAAACTGGCCAGAAACACACGGTGCCTCCTTTTTTAAGGAAATAGATAAATTTTCAAGAACAAACCAAATTTATGGAATCCTCATGCAAAACTGAGCTAGCGAGGTCGTTTCCAAGCTATTCAGAGCCATTGAACAGTCTTCATTCCCCCTTTTGACCGATACAGGCCAGAAATACATGGTGGCTACTATTTGAGGGAAATGTTTGAATTTTCAAGAAGGAACCTCATTAGTGGAATCCCCATGCAAAACTGAGGAAGAGAGGAAGTTTCCATGCAATTCTGAGCCTTTAAACAGTCATCATTCTCCCTTTTGACCGAAACAGGCAAAAAACACACGGTGCCTCCTTTATTATGGAAATGGATGAATTTTAAAGAACAAACCACATTTATGGAATCTTCAAGCAATACTAACCTAGTGAGGCCGTTTCCATGCAATTCTAAGCCATTAAACAGTCTTCATTCTCCCTTTTAACCGATACATGCCAGAAACATACGGTGGCTCCTATTTGATGGAAATAGATGAATTTTCAAGAACTAACCACATTTCTGGAATCCTCATGCAAAACTGAGCAAGAGAGGAAGTTTCCATGCAATTTTGAGCCATTGAACAATCTTTAGAACCCTTTTGACCGAAATAGGCCAAAAACACAAGGTGGCTCCTTTTTTATGGAAATGTTTGAATTTTCAAGAACGAACCACTTCACTGGAATCCTCATGCAAAACTGAGCTAGAGAGGATGTTTCCATGCAATTCTAATCCATTGAACAGTGTTCGTTCTCCGTTTTGACCGAAACTAGCCAGAAACTCACGGTGCCTCCCTTTTTAGGGAAATGAGTGAATTTTGAAGAACTAACAACATTTATGGAATCCTCATGGAAATCTTAGCTAGCGAGGATGTTTCCATACAATTCTGAGCCACTAAACAGTCTTCACGGTGCCTCCTTTTGATGGAAATTGATGAATTTTCAAGAACAAACAACATTTTTGGAATCCTCATGCAAAACTAAGCTAACAAGGTCATTTCCATGCAATTCTAAGCCATTGAACAGTCTTCATTCTTCCTTTTGACCAATACAAGCTAGAAACACACGGTGGCTCCTATTTGATGGAAATGGATGAATTTTGACGAACTAACCACATTTCTGTAATCCTCATGCAATATTGAACAAGAGAGGAAGTTTCAATGCAATTCTAATCCATTGAACAGTCTTCATTCTCACCTTTGACTAAAACAAGCAAGAAACACACGATGCCTTCTTTTCAAGGAAATGGATTAATTTTCAAGAACTAACAACATTTATGGTATCCCCATTCATAACTGAGATAGAGAGGAATTTTCCATGCAAATATCATCCATTAAACAGTGTTCATTCTCTCTTTTAACAGAAACTGGCCAAAAACAAACGGTGCCCCCTTTTTTATGGAAATGGATGAATTTTCAGATACTAACCACATTTCTGTGATCCTCATGAAAAAAGAGCTAACGAGGTCGTTTCAAAGTATTTATGTGCCATTGAATAGTCTTTATTCTCCCTTTTAACCTAAACAGGTCAGAAACACACGGTGCCTCCTTTTTGATGGAAATGGATGAATTTTAAAGAACAAACCACATTTCTGGAATCCTCATGTAAAGCTGAGCAAGAGAGGAAGTTTCAATGCAATTATGAGCTACTGAACAGTCTTCCTTCTCCCTTTTGAACGAAAAAGGCCAGAAACACATTGTGGCTCCTTTTTTATGGAAATGATTGAATTTTCAAGAATGAACCACATTACTGTCATCCTCACGCAAAACTGAGCTATAGAGAATGTTTCTATGCAATTCTAATCCATTGAACAGTCTTCATTCTCACTTTTGACCGAAACAGGCCAGAAACACACGGTTGCTCCTATTTGATGAAAATGGATGAATTTTCATAAACTAACTACATTTCTAGAATACTCATGCAAAACTGAGCAAGAGAGGAAGTTTCAATGCAATTCTAATCCATTGAACAGTCTTCATTCTCCCTTTTGACCGAAGCAGGTCAGAAACACATGGTGCCTCCTTTCTGATGGATTTTCAAGAACTAACCACATTTCTGGAATACCCATGCAAACCTGAGCTATAGAGGAAGTTTCCATGCAATTCTGAGCTATTGAACAGTCTTCATTTTCACCTTTTGAACGATACAGGCCAGAAACACATGGTGGCTCTTATTTGATGGAAATAGATGAATTTTCAAAACTAACCACATTTTTGGAATCCTCATGCTAAACTGAGCAAGAGAGGAAGTTTCTATGAAAATCTGAGCCATTGAATAGTCTTCATTCTCCCTTTTGAACGAAACAGGCCAAGAATACACAGTGGCTTCTTTATGATGGGAATGTTTGAATTTTAAAGAACGAACCTGATTACTGGAATCCTGATGCGAAACTGAGCTAGAGAGGATGTTTCCATGCAATTCAAATCCATTGAACAATCTTCATTCTCCCTTTTGACCGAAACAGGTCAGAAACACACGTTGCCTCCTATTTGATGGAAATAGATGAATTTTCAACAACTAACCACATTTACTGAATCCCCATAGAAAATTGAGCTAGTGAGGTCGTTTCCATGCAATTCTAATCTGTTAAACAGTCTTCATTATCACTTTTGACTGAAACAAGCAATCAACACACGGTGCCTCCTTTTTGATGGAAATGGATCAATTTTCAAGAACTAACCTCATTTATGTAATCCACATGCAAAAGTAAGCTAGAGAGAATGTTTCCATGCCATTCTCATCCATTGAACAGTGTTCATTATCCCTTTTGACAAAAACTGGCCAGAAACACACGGTGCCTCTTTTTTTATTGAAATGGATGAATTTTCAAGAACTAACCACATTTATAGAATCCTCATGCAAAACTGAGCTAATGAGGTCATTTCCAAGCAATTCTGAGCCATTGAACAGTCTTCATTCCCCTTTTAGACTGATACAGGCAAGAAACACACGGTGGCTACTATTTGATGGAAATGTTTGAATTTTCAAGAACGAACCTCATTACAGGAATCCCTAAGCAAAACTGAGTAAGAGAGGATGTTTCGATGCAATTCTGAGCTATTGAACAATCTTATTCTCCCTTTTGATAGAAAGTGGCCAAATACACACGGTGCCTCCTTTTTTATGGAAATAGATGAATTTTCAAGAACAAAACACATTTCTGGAATCCTCATGCAAAACTAAGCTAGTGAGGTCATTTCCATGCAATTCTGAGCCATTGAACATTCTTCATTCTCCCTTTTGACCGAAACAGGCCAGAAACACACGGTGCCTCCTTTTTTATGGAAATGGATGAATCTTCAAGAACTAACCACATTTATGTAATCCTCATGCAAAATTGAGCTAGCGAGGTCATTTCCATGCAATTCTGAGCCATTGTACAATCTTTAATAGTTGGGTACTAGATAAACCAGTAAGATGAACAAAGTGTAAGTCCTCTCTCCGCAACATCATAGTAATGATCAAAAAAGAAGAAGTTAGGATTGTTGAATCCTAAGTTATAGCAGATAAACATAGAACAGACACTGAATGAATCGATGCTTGAGAATTCAAACAGTATAGTAAAAGAGATATGGCATGAGAAATTTAAGTTAAGTTAAGAAGCATGAAAGGAAAAGAAAATGCTATAGTGAAGTGCAAGAGGAAAAGAGGAGTAAACAAAGTCTAAGAAGATATGTCGGCTTCTACGATTAATCTTGGGGAATTATCAGACTAGCTACCACTGAGGTTCTTAGGAGTAAAATGGCTCTAGTATCAGAAGTTCCAGAGATAAGAAGAGGCGATATGCCTCTAGAAGAGCAGTAGAGCTCTTAAGGTCTGCAGACCCAGTTAAAGCAAGTAGAGAGCCTTTACGGCTCAGAGTTACAATGTTATGCTGCTCTTTGGGACATGAGAATGAAATGACCATGAGCTAAGATTAAGATAGGAAGGGTCCTCATGATGGTTAGCTAGTATAGAGAGAGTACCCTTGATTATTTCTATAGATAGCTGACTGTCAATCAAGATAAGCTTACTCCCAATTTTTCAGGCAAGAAAAGAAAGAACAAATTGTAAGTCCTGAGTGAGTGATAATCAGGCCGGTTAAAGAGAAAGATAAGTCGAGAAGTAAAGGATATCAAAACGCTTCACAGATTGAAGCTCAAGCCTCCAGTATAATTGTGAGTAGTTGATCATGAGGCTAGTTAAGTAGCATGAGAACTAGAAAGTAAAATAAAAGTTTCTCTGAACTATGAAAGCACAGAAGAACCAATGGAAGTGAAAAATTATAAAAGTTCTCTATTGGAGTGCTGAAGTTCAGAAAGGAATGTTATAACTCTACAAAGCCTGCTACGAGGCTATAAGTACGAGTTAAGAAAGGAAGAAAGATAGAGAACCCTAGAAATTATACGAACTCACCAAGTATTGAAACAAGAGACTCAAGGGTGAGTTAAAAGTAAAGAAAAAGCAGGATTGTAAATAGTAAACATCAGCAAAGAATGAGGTTGACCTGATAAAATGACTATTGAAATTTAAGTGGTAAGTAAGATTGCCTCAGAAATGTTATTTTCAAAAGTAATGGTCAAATAGTGAAAATTAAGAAGCTCTAGTAAAGAGAGAAGTTGGCATGACTTTGAGACAGTCACAGAACGTCTTAGAATATAAAGCTGAAGAGACTTTACAAGTTAGCAATTAATTCATGCCAATAGAAGAAGACGACCATTAAAATTGAGATTGGAGATCAAATACTTTGCGGATATCTACAATAATGAAGATTATGTCAGTCTTCAATGCTAAATAAGCCTAGCATAGGAAGATGTATAAAATGTTTAAAGATGAAAGGACAGTTATTGATTGATTTTACCCCCAAGCCTGAGTCTTGGTGCCAGAAATTTCCTATTTCCTATTTCCTATATGAAAGGAAAGATCTTATAACAGATAATTATAAAAGTATTCTGGCAAGAACTTGCGCCAGAGAAGGTATGTAGGAAAACAGAAGGAAAGATGACTCAGATGTGTAAATTTTGAGGACGAAATTTATTTTTAGGGGGGAGAAATGTAATATCCACCATTTTTTGTAAACTAACAAATAGGCCAAATTGTTAGTTAGGGATAAGACAAGGCCCAGAAATAAAAGTACAAAAAGAAAAGATGTCGTGGATAAAAAAGACCCTGGTCAAATTAGTCCTAATGCTTTGAAATTACTAAGAATGTAAGCCAGGGATATAAATGTCATTAAGTAGAAAGACCAAGGGTAATATGGTCATAGGATAAAAAGGGTCAAACCAGTAGTTAAAAGTCAAGTTAGAGCCATCGGATAGAAAGTACAGAAAAAGTTGATGCTGTTGGGCCGGAAGTCGCAGAATCAGAAGTGGCCTGGTGGATGGAAGTCGGTAGGAACTTTAAAGTTAAGCGTGCTTGCCCTGGAGTAATTTCAGGATGGGTGACCTCCTGGGAAGTTGCCCAAGGGGTCAGAAACCAAAAGATCGAGGGCAACAAAGTCAAGGGCAAAATGGGAATTTATGAAAAGTTAGACTGTGAAAGGGCATTTTGGGGCATTAAGAGAAAGTGTAAGGGCATTTTGGTCATTTGACAAAGTCAAAGTCAAAAAGTCAAACGGTTGAACAAAAATAGAAAAATTCACAGATGCCCAAAAGATAGAGCAAAACTCACTGATGACCAGAGATTCAACCTATTGTTGAAATTCGGTCTGGATGATGATTTATGGAATTTTAAAGATTTGATGGTTGAAAATAATTATTTAAGGTATCAGGAGTTCTCTAAGACAAAAAACTAGAGTCTAGAAAAATTCAGTGAATTTTATAGTATTTTACAAAATTATTGCCCAATGTACAATTAAGGCGATTTTCCCGAAAAGGAAGAAAAATGCCTGAAAATTCCCAAAATATAATTTATTACAAAAATTAATTTTGGACAATCTAGAAGGTATTTTGGGGAAAGAAAAAGAGCTAGAGTATCAGTGAAAAATGTAGAAATTTATAAGGTCCTAAAAATGATTTATTCTAAAATTGCGTGTTTCAGGAGTTTTAGAGTGATAAAGTAATCCTGTTGATTTTGATAAGATCAAGGGACATTTTGAGGATGATGATTTTAATATATTTAAGATGAAATTATGGAGATTGAATGAGGAAGAAAACATCTCCATAAAAGTAGAAAAAGATTTACCGGAATAGAGTTATGTTTACCGGTGAAAGTTGTAATTGGTAGAAGTAACCGAATGGAAATTGGTTTGGTTTGTGTAACCAAACCTTAACCAGATTTTTTAGCCTTAATGATGATATTTTTGACTAACCAATGAGAGGAAAACAAGTGTGGGATTGGTGGCAAAATTTCTACCCTTAGATTAACCTCCTAACTAAGAATGCATCCTAGCCCTTAATTCTTTAAATGGGAGTTTATAAATATGATTTATCCTTCTCTTCCACCACCATTTGGCAGCAAAATGGGAGAGAAGAGCAAGCCATTTTTGTGACACTCCTTAACTTAACTTTAACCTCATTATAAAGTGAATTATAATCAAAAGGAAGCCTCATTATGATCAAAGGGTCCAAAAGTTTAGATTTTAAAACTTTCAAGTTTTTGAAAGTTACTATTCACTGCATTTTGAACCAACTTTGTAAATTCATAACTAATTCTAGAAAAATAGAAATTGAGTGCTTCCAATTTCTATTTGAAGATTTTAAGTTCCTTTATAAGGGAAAAATACTCATTGAGTCATTTACTTGCCCAAAAGATACAGTTGAATTCGTGAAAAAGTACTGTTCATTTGGTCATTTTTCTATTTTCCCAGGTTTTTCAGTGATTTTCTTCCAACTTTGGAACTTAATAACTCTCTGTAAAAAACTCCAAATTCAGTTTTCTTTGGATTCTTTTAAAGCTTGCAATATGAACTATTTTTCTGTAAAATTTCATCCCATTTGGAGTTCATTTCCTCTGTTTCCCATTAACCTGGGAAAACATACCATAATGTGAATTTTTCAACTTCCAATCATTCTACCACTTGATTCTTGTTTCCAAACTCTCATTCATGCATGGGAAAACATGATTTCAACTCTTCTATATCAAATGGAAAATTGGACAGCACCTCCCCTATTTTCTCATGATTTTCCAAATTTACAAAAGTCACAAACCAACTCAAACAACAACAATAACATCAATATGCTCCTTTCAACAAGAGGAAGCATTTGCAACCAATAAATAGCTTTAAATCCCTCTCTTTCTCACTTTTCTCTCAAGAACCCTAGGTTATAAACTTGAGAAAAGAGAGACCAAATCAAATTTCTAAACCATGGAAGTGAAAGAGGAAGTTGCAAGGATCATTTCTATGTATATCTCAAAATACCATGCTTACTCACCTTGATTTTCTCTTCAATTTTTCTTCTCTTTCTCCTTGCTTCAATGGCGTCTTTTTCTCTCTTTCCATCTGCAAGAAGTCGTGCAAAATGGCTGGAAGATGAAGGGAAAAATGTTGTTTTAATAATTCCCCATTTAATTGAATCAAGGGTTGAGATTTGGTCTTGTAACTTTAATGAAATCTAATGGCTATTATGGAGCCACCTTTATGCCACTTGTCATGCTCTTAACAGCCCTCATAAAATGCTAATTATGGCTGTAAAAATCTGTTAACCATTTGGTTACTCTAACCAAACTGGATTCCATTCAGTTACTTTTACCGATTACACTTTTTACCGGTAAACTCAACTTTATTCTGGTAAATCTTTTTCTACTTTTCTGGAGATATTTTCTTTCTCATTTAATCTCCATAATTCCATCTTGAATATAACAAAATTATTATCCCCAAAATACCCCTTGATTTTCTCAATTTTTACAAGATTAATTTATCCTGTCCGAAATCCCTGAAAACGTACAATCGGAGAGCAAAATTCTTTTAGGGCCTTGAAAAATACTATATTTTTCACTGATTCTCAAGCCCTTTTTCCTTTTTCCAAAATGGCCTCTAGATATTTCAAAATTAATTTTTGAAATAATTATTTTTTGGGGATTTTTGGGTCTTTTTCGAGTATTTTTCCCAATTTTCGGGAAAATCGCCTTAATTATACACTGGATAATAATTTTATTAAATACTATATAATTCACTGGATTTTCCATATTTTTCTCTAAATTCTTGGAGGGCACCTGGTACCTTAAATAATTATTTTCCCTTTTCGCCCTTCAAAATTATATAAATAAAAATCTAATTTGAATTTGGAAAATCCGTGTTTCGTGATTGTGACCCATGAATTGGGCTCTATCCATTGGGCATCTGAAAATTTTGGTCAAAAGTTGACTTTTAACTTTGACTTTGCCAAATTACCAAAATGATCTTTCACTTTCTCATAATTAACATTTTGCCCTTACTTTCTTTACTTTTTGTAAAATTACCATTTTGCCCTTACTTTTAATGCTAAAAGACTTTTATGCCCTTAGTCTTTTATTAAATGACCTTTGGGTCCTCTTCTATAAATTTCTCGTCCTCACATTACTCTAGGGCAATTATCTTTAAATTCTGGAATTCTTTCGGAACTCCATAAACCAAGCCAGTTCTGACTTTACAATTTCTGGCTATAACTTTCCTTTCTCGATGAGCTATTTACTTCTAATTACTATTTTCATTTTCTAGTTATCGGATTAGCATTTATTTCATCTAGAATAAAATTGTAGATATTACATTTCTTTCTAAACAAACTGATAACACGGATTTTCCAAATTCAAATTAGATTTTTATTTATATAATTTTGAAGGGCGAAAAAGGGAAAAATAATTATTTAAGGTACGATGAGCCCTCCAAAAATTTAGAGAAAAATATGGAAAATCGAGTGAATTATATAGTATTTAATAAAATTATTATCCAGTGTGTAATTAAGGCGATTTTACCGAAAATTGGGAAAAATACCCTAAAAATACCCGAAAATCCCCGAAAAATAATTATTTCAAAAATTAATTTTGGAAAATCTAGAGGGCATTTTGGAAAAGGAAAAGGGCTAGAGAATCAGTGAAAAATATAGTATTTTTCAAGGCCCTAAAAGAATTTTGCTCTCCGATTGTACGTTTTTAGGGATTTCGGACAGGATAAATTAATCTTGTAAAAATTGAGATAATCAAAGGGTATTTTGGGGATAATAATTTTGATAAATTCAAGATTAAATTATGAAGATTAAATGAGGAAGAAAATATCTCCATAAAAGTAGAAAAAGATTTGCCGGAATAAAGTTAAGTTTACCGGTAAAAAGTGCAATCGGTAAAAGTAACCGAATGGGATCCAGTTGGGCTAACCAAACCAGATTCTAACCAGCCCATTACAGCCATGATGACACCTTTTCAACATCCAATGAGGGCTTAGCACATGTTGCTTGTGTGGACAAGTGATAGCCCTTAGATCACCTTTAGTTAGCAAGATTAAATCCCAGCTCTTAATTGTTTTAAGTGGGAATTAATAAACAGCAAAATTTCCCCCCAATTCAGCCCCGTAATTCACGACACAACCCAGCAGATTTTGGAGAAGGAGGAGATGCCATTTTTGCTGCAGCACAAGGAGGAGAAAAGCTCCACAAAACACAAGGTAACAAGCTCAAGCACCCAACCACATACCTTTTCTTAAAGCTTGCAACTCCCTCTTCCTTTCTATGGGCTTGAAATCTTGATTAGGCCTCTCTTTTTTAAGATTTAATATTAGGGTTCTTGAGAATGAAAGTGAGAAAGAGAGGGATTTAGAGCCATTTGTTAGTTGCAAATGCTTCCTCTTGATGAAAGGAGCATATAGATGATGTTGTGGTTGTTGTTGAAGTTGTTTTGTGACTTTTGTAAATTTGGAAAATCATGAGAAAATAAGGGTTATGCTGCCCAATTTTCCTCTTCACATAGGAGAGTTAGATTCAAGATTTACCATGCATGAATGCAAGCTTGAAAGCAAGAATATGATGATAGAAGTTGAAATACACAAGTTGGTGAATAGGTGTGTGCTGTTTTGGTCTGGTCTGGAATCTGATGAAGATGAATTGTTTTGATTATTTTGATGCTTCCAATGGATTCAAAATGAGTTTTTGTGTAGGTATACAAGTGTTCATGATTTTTAGATGCTTGTATATGAATTTGGAATTTTTGGAAGTTAAAGAGTAAGT
>JANTPZ010125307.1:2500-17686 GCA_025593235.1 Vachellia pachyceras | reverse complement strand
AGACTATTTAATTGAGACATTAGCCTTGTCGTGAGGATAATTGGGCCTAATTTCATTTGATTAGAGTGGGTCTGTCTTGATTCGTAATCTCTCTAGAAATTGTCTTGATTCTTAATCGAAGCTTTATGATCCAATATTTTGTGAAAAGGATAGAGGCATTCATTTCAAAACCTTTCATTTAGCCCAAACACAAACCTTTCAATATTTCATCCTTTGCTGCCCCTTTGAGCCATGCACTCTTGAAAACTAGCATTTGAAAAATCTATCCTTAAATGTGCAAGTATATGTGAAAGAGCTATGTATGTGAGCAGCTGCTTATTCAATAAAAAAATAAATAAATAAGAAAAAAGAAAAAAAGAGAAAAAAAAAGGAAAGAGAAAGAAAAAAAGAAAAGAATATATATATTATATATATATAAATGTCTCTTGAGTCTTGCACAAGCATTTATTCTATTTTTTTTTTGATGCTGTATATTCAAGAATTTCATTTCACTTCATTATTTCATTCCATTAATGTTAGAACCCCATTATCCATCTTATCCTTTAAGCCCTCTTGATTCATATTATATTGATCTTGTGGTAGAGAGGTAGAATAATTATAAGCCTATGGTAGAGATTCGAATGAGCAGACCATGAGGGAAAATTGTCCTTGCTTGGTGAGCTGAGAGAGACACTTCTACCTTTGGAGAGAAAGTCTTCTTTATTTAGTCTCTTGAATTGAAATTTTTAAGGATTAATTTATAATTGACTTTGCCATTATCATTGCTAATCCCTTGATGAATGTTTTTACCAAGTTCTGTAGTCTTGGACCGATGAGTACATGTCCTAAATGCATTTATTTTTTTTGAGTTTTTTTGAAGAAGCTTTGTCCAGGAGTACAAAGGTTTAAGTGTGGGGTAATTTGATTGGGCTTTATTTGTATTAGTTTTCTACTTGAATTTTCAGAGTCTTAGAGTCAATTTTAGCCCATACATGACCTTTTAGTGCATAAATGTAGAATAGGAGTTATTATTTGGATTAATGTGATTTTGGGCACCTATGCAATGAATAACGATTTATTGTGCCTAAATTGCATCATGAGCAAATGATACTGCCCATATTTGCTATTTCATTTCAGGAACTCCTTACAAAAGGCTAAGGGAAGAAGTACTGGAAAAGTTCACTGAGGCACAATTCAACATTCACCGCGGCCAAAGTTCAATCAAGCAGACAAAGAACTCTCAGGTGAGGTTCGTCGCGATGAAACCTGAAGTTCACCGCGGCGAATATCACGTAGAACCTGAATTTTTACCTCAGAAGGAAAAATAACACGACCCAGCTTAATGGGTCCGACCCATGACGGTTTCTAATGCTAAATTAGGACATTTTCCAACAGAAGGAGGAGAGGCTGAGGAAGGAAGGCAGAAACACACACACTCTCATCTTTTCTCTCATCTACACACTCTCCAAACCCTACCTTCACCCATTTTCTTCATCATTCATCTATTCGTCATGCTTCACTCATCCATTCAGATGCTGTTTCTACCATCTATGAGGAGCTGAGCATCTCCATCCTCTTGAAGATGGAGTGAGCCAGAGTTTGAAGTACCGAAAGTGGAGTATTTACTTCCAATCTGTGTTTACATTATAGATTACTTAGAATCCGAGTTGGACTTTGTGATTTGTATGTAAATACTTGGTATCGTTTGAGCCAAACTTGGATTATTGTGTATTGAGTTGTTTTGTGATTGACAAAGTGAAATGGAGTTCATTTTGCTTATTCAATGAAGTCTTGTTGTTCTCTTCTATCATCCTAGTTGTGCTTGGTTTTAGAGTCAACATGCATGGAGTTGATTTTGTCACTTTGCGATTTCTGTACACACACTAAGAGCGCTTTAAGGATTTCATGGAATGGAGTTCATTGCATGTTATTCGTGACCTAACAAGTCGTGTGGGGATTTAGACGGAGATCATCGTATGACTCTCCGGACCCATACAAATTGTTAGGGTTTGTGATTTCGAAAGCTTAGTGTGAAAGTCGATACTCTACCTAATCTTTGCGAACTATGATGGCCCAATTCATTTTCAAGAGGAACTCACCATAACACTCCCTTTTTAATCCAAAACTGCGTTACTTTTCTTTGCCACCTGAAAATACCAAAAACAATTTTTGAATTTCGTAGTTGCATTAGGAACATAGTTTATCTTGAATTAAGAAACCGTTTGCATCTGCATCACAAACATAATCACAAGCTAAGGACTATTGGTACATGACTAGCTTCCGGTGAGAACGACCCTGGGGTTGTCACTATACAATCCTTGGAAATCAAAATTAATATTCTCGATCCATTTTCAAGGCTAACCAGTGATCTAAGTTTACATTTTGTGGCTTAGTCGGATCAGTCAATTTTCAATTTTCCATGTTTTTCCTTCAAATTTGGGAAGCCATTACTTTTTATCTACACATCCAAATTCAATAAGCTTTGAATCATGTTAAAGCTTGGAATGTGTAGTATTGAACTAGAAAATTCCATATCAATTGGACTTCATTTACTATTTTTTACTATCATCTCAACTTTGCTCTTTGATAAGAGCATTGGACCCTTCTTATGTTCTTTTGCATGTTTTAACTCTTCTCCTTTATGCATCTCATTAAATTGCATAATAATATAGCATGCTTAGTCTATCTACACAAAAGGTACTTTTTATGCCATATTTTTAACCCAATTGGTGCCCTTTTTCGGGAGGTGTATATGTGAGGGGAGTAGAAAGTTAAGGCCTACGACGCCTTATATTGCTAAAGGCCCCGTAGGATAGACCTATGGCGCCCTACATTATAGTGGGCAGTATCATTTGCTCATGATGCAATTTAGGCACAATAAATCATTATTCATGGCATAGGTACCCAAAATCACACCAATCCAAATTAATAACTTCTAATCTAAACTTAAGTACTAAAAGGTCATGAATGGGCTAAAGTTGACTCTAAGACTCTGAAAATTCAAGTAGAAAACTAATACAATTAAAGCTCAATCAACATGGCAATTACACAAACAACATTAATAACAATGTAAATATTAAAAGTTAGAGAATTTGCTACCTTATTAACTTAATCTCCCTTAATCTTCAATGGTTTCCTTCTTGCACTTTGGAACTTTCCTCTTGGCTATTCAACCTCCTACACATAATACAATGCATTTTGCATTTACAGCAAGCCATAAACTTTACCTTATAACACTTGAAAACTTATCTAAGCTTCTCTTCAACTTTAAGGGTCCTTAAACCCTTACCTTTGTTAAAATTGTTTCCAATGCTTCCAAAATTAAACTCTCACTTATACCCTACACAAATTCGCCTTTCAAACTCAACGAAAGCATTAAAAAGATCAAAATCAAACACCTTCCCCACCTAAACAACAGCTGGACAAAAATCTCAATCATAAGTGAAGTTTGATTTCTCAACTTCTAGCTTCATAAAAATGCATCAACACAATCCTAAACAATTTTCCCAAGATCATTTGGCATTAAAACATCATTTCCATTGCCAATGGAAAATTAGACAGCACCTCCCCTAGCTTCTTGATTTCCCAAAATTCATACAAGCATCAAACCATTGAAAACATACACTAATCAACTCCTTAACTTGCATAGAGTTGTTTGGTACCAATTATTTGAGCTAAATCGCTCTCTTTCTCATTTTCTCTCCCAAGAACTCTAACTTTCCAGCAAGCAAAAGAGAGCCAAAATGACAAAATCAAAACCGATAGAAAGGTAGAGGAAGCTCCAAGGATCACAATATATACTAAGGGTTGCAAGAGAACCCAACTTACCTTGGAGTTTTTGGAGCTTTTTATTCTTGTTCCTTGGCAACAATGGTATCTCCTCTTCTCTTCTTTGCACCTGGAAAATGTTGGCAAAATGAGTGAGGAAATGAAGGAGAAATGCCAATTTAATTTGCATGTGAAAAGAGGTGGATGGCTAGGATTAAGTCTTGATTTAATGAATTGATACAATGGCTCAAAGTTGGCCAACACAAGTCAGATTTTTCTGACCAAAATCTGATCCAAATGGGCTGCCATAATGGTGAGAAAAATCAGATTTTAACTCATGGTGACAAGCATCTAAGATCCAATACAACTTACACTGATAAAGTAACTTTGTTATGATAATTCTACCACTTGTTTAACTTTAATTATAGCAACTATTAATCTTCAAATGTATCTAAAACAAGTGGAAAAAGTGATCATAACAATAATACGTACTGGATTCAAGGTCACTAAAAATTCCTAAAATTAATACTGAGATTCTCACAACTTTTCTTTTCACAATTTACTTCTCGGAATGTCTTTAATTAATTTCTAAAGAAAAACCCAAATCTAGAGCTCCTCCAAGTCTTTTCATTCCAATCAGGGAAAATCGTCTTTCTCATATTCTGGGCAACAATTTTATAAAATACAAGAAATTCTAATCTATTTTCCCTGCTTTGAGATTAGATGTTTGAGGCCTCCCGGCACTTCAAATAATTATTTTTTGCTAATTTTTAATAAAAATGCCAAAAATTAAATGACTTTTAAAATTCTCTAGACAACAATCTAGGTCGATTTAACAGAAATCGTCACCTCTCGTTTTGTTCAATGGTTTTTTCTCTACCTTTTGGGCCTCTATAAATTTTTATGATATTTTGGTCAACTTTGACTAGTTGACTTTTAGCTTTGGTCAAATGACCAAAATGGCCCTTATACTATATCTTATTTATCTTAATGCCCTTTTCCTTTTTAAACTTCCATTTTCCCATTTCCTTTAATAACATTTGGGCCCTTCCCAAAAGGTCACCCATCCTTCCTTTTCTCTAGGCCAAGCACAATTAACTACGAAGCTCTAATGGAATTCAGTATATTAGGCCTAGGAAACCGTGATCTTTCCGATTTACCTTCCTGTCTTTTTGTACTATCCATCTCTAGACCTGGCCCGACCCTTAACTACTAGTTCAACCTTTATTTCAGTCACTGAAATTTTGGATATTACACTTGGTGTTCTCCATGACCCTCTCTCTTTTCTCACTATGGCTACATGAAAATGGGTAGAAGTAGAGGCTTAAGACTTGTTAAAAAAATTGCACATGTCACTTAATAGGTGTGTGACCCATTTCTACTGATAAAACAACTTTAACATAATCTACCACTTTAAGTTAATATCCCTTCTTGCTTTTCCTATGTAAGCAAGACCATTACAAGTAGTACTCTCATGCTTCCCCAACCTCCTTTTAAGAAGGATGTTGCTTTATAGTTGTTTTTTCTGAAAATGCTTTTCAAGGATTGTTTTTATCACTTGACCAATATAATGTTATTAAAACTTCCCATAATTTCTCCAATCCTCTCATCAATTTTCTTTTCTTTATTTTGATTTGGGATGTACCTTTAATTAATCTTTGAAGAAAACCTTAATTTAAGGTTTTTCTGGGCCTTTTCTTTCCATTCCAATAAACTATTTCTAACATTTCTCTTGAAAACAATTTTATAAATTTCTATAATTATTAAGCTATTTTTCCTTACTTTGAAATTAGATATCCAAGGCATTTGGATATTTTGATTAATTATATATATATATAACTATTTACTAAATATCTAAATATTAAATAACCTTCAAAATTCTTGTAAAGGTTATTTATGTCATTTTAACCTTAACCAAACCTCAATTGCTGATCAGTGAATTTTTCTATATCTTTTTGTGCCTTGAGTTCATTTTCTAATATTTTGGTTAACATTACCAAAAAATCCTTTGACTTTTCTCAAAATTATCAAAATGCCATTACTTTTTTAAAATGACAATTTGGTCCCAAATTTTGAAAATAATACTTTGGTCTCTATTTTTCAAATGACATTTTGGTCCCTATATTTCATTTCTTTTTACTCAATCTATGGCTAACCATTTAGCCTTTATTCCTGTTTACAGAAATACGGATATTACACTTACTCTCTCTCCCTCTACAGTAACTAATACTTGCTCTCTCATTACAAGTCACTTTTTACCATCTCTCACATCTTAATAAAACAGTTAGAACCATTAAATCAATTCTTTATGTTCAAGTGGTTTTTCATATTATCCTTATTAATTACAATATATTTTATATTATGTAACATGAGAGTCACTTGATTTTTTTTTAGTGATTAAGGAAACTTATTAGCCTATATATTTTCTATTTTACTTCAAACTAATTCATATAAGTAACTGATTCAGTTCTTTCACGCTTCTAAAGAAAATCAACTCACTGTTGTATGAAGTGCCAGAGATGTAGTATTAACTATTACTCTCATACACTCAATTTATTCAGAAGAGCGTCACTGAATATTGTTGTGAAATATTTCATTGGCATAATGACTTAGTAACAAGGCCTTCGCCATGGACGGCTAAATACAGAATCTCAACCTCAGCGAAGCTGGCTAGCTAATCTTATAGACCTGTCCCCCTCATCCTCCTCCTGTGGATCCCACCAACAAGCTCATGATCTAGCAGCTCCCAGAAGGGACCCCCCTTACTCGTAAATTAATATATGGGCCGCTTTCTTACATCTCTATTCTAAAGCCACGATAACCGGGGTCCGGGGACACTACTTCCTCCATCTAATCTAGCTCTGAATTTTGCCCCCTTCTAATGAATTTTTGTCATTTCTTCAAACCTCTCTATGGTTCATATCAACACTAGTCATCAATTTCATTTTTTTAATGTGAACTTTCTTGTGTGGACGAAATCCATTTGAATCAAACATACCACATTTATTTATCACCAAGTTTTTTCAGATGGGGTCATTTTTAATACAGAAATCAGCAGTGACGAGTTGTATTACAAGCTGTTTATGGTAGGACGTGCTTTTCATGATCTTGACGTGTCTATGAATTGGAATAAATAATAGATCCTTGTAAGATTTGCAGCCTCAAACGTTGTCTATATTCTAAATTCAACAAGGAAACCAGTAATATCAAAGTGCCATCTCAGACCCATACAGAGAGTCCCAATTACATTAACTGCATTCTGGTACAGGTTGCTTCCCTTGTGTCTTTCTCCCTTATCTTTATTGGTGATCACAAACTTATCTCACTATATGGCATCTTAACTATTTGTCTGTTTGAGGTGATAATTTACTTCAGATGGGTCATGCCTACTTGGTTACTTCCAATGTTGAAAAGGAAAATCAAATAGGTTCTGATATGATGGGACTATAAATTATGTAATGAAGAAGGGAAATATTGAGCATGTTTTCCTCTTCAGTAGCTGTCACCCTTTCTCCTGAAAATAGACAAATCATTGGGATTTTCATATGGCAGCTCAAGTTCCATTTCCACATTATGGAGAGAATCCATAATATATGCTTGCCAAATATAAAAGTTTAAGCTTTTAAATAAAGTCTGACAATTATTTCTATCATAATCAGGCACCTTGCCCATTTATTGTAAGGAGACTAAAAAGCAATTCAAATTGTTTATAAGATAGAATATAGTATAACATAGATTATATGTTATATGTGTTGTTTTTGTTTATTCTATAATGAAGGTTTGAACTTTTAGCGATGTATGTTATCCACATCCCATATCATTCTTGCCATTTGAACTAACCTTATGTGACATATATATTGATTTAAATACATTTTCTTATATATATAAGTTTTTTACCCTTGAGGTGCAAATTTGATTAGATAGTCATAATAAATTTAGTAATATATGAACAACTATTTAATTAAAGTAATTAAGTGAAAGCTTAAAAATAATCACATTTTAAAATATAAAATTTAGTATTTAACAAGTTATACATGAATAGTGTGGTTCATTTATCAGACTCCACACAATTAATGGGAAGAAATTTCTTGCTTTCATGTTAATTGACAACAATGTTATCACACGGGAAATTAATATGTATTATTATCAATTTTTCGTTTTAAATTTTTTAATGATAATGTCTTGTTATTAGTCTGAAAAGGAAGAAATTTCTCCATAAAAAACTGTTGAAGTGTCAAGTTGGTCACTAGGACTTGGCCCACATAATTAACATCGAGCATATTCTAAAAGTCTACTTATAGGGCTACACCTAAATGAGCCAGACAGAAATACATCCTTCCTTGGTTTCTATGATCTGATTCTTGTTTTAACCATGAATGCGTAACAGCTACACACAAATTTCCATTAAAGTTAGCTCCTTAAGAACCAAGTGAGTTTTTCTTTGTTTATATTTTCTTGTCCCTTTTGTGCGCAAAAAAGTTCTCATAATACTGAACCTCCTTACTTTCGTGGGATTCCAGAGTCTTTGTCTTTATCTTGTTCTTTATCTGAATTTTTTTCTTGAAACTATGCTTAAAGATTCTGTAACTAAGGCTACCATAACATCAGCTGCTAACCGCAGCCTCCATCAGTTGCAGAGTCTGAACTCTGAAAACAAAAACAGTCACCTTCTTCACACTTCCTTTTCATCATACTTGGACAGAAATGGAGGAAATATTGAGAAAAATCTTGCAGATTCCAGTAAAAACTTCAACTCCTTTACCAGCAACAGAGAGGATGATCTTGTTCACACGGGAAAAAAGAAGGGAGAAGTTGAAGAAATTGGGATATTTTCAGCTGAAAAGTACTTCAATGGAGGAATGGAGGATAGTCCAAGAGTTTCAAACAACATGCCTGCCAGAAAGGTACAGCATCATCATCATCATCACAATCATCCTCATCAGAAAGAAAAACAAGAAGTGGTTCTAGAAGAAACCAGAAAGAGCAAAGTTCTCTCTAGAGGAACTCCCAGTGTTCATTCTGAATCAAGTTGGAACAGCCAAAGTGCATTGCTGAAACCTGCTTTGAAGAATTCATCAAGGAATAGTAGAAAAAAAGTTCAGGCGAAGAGTCTCCTAGCTAATTTTGGCTGCAAATGCTCCTGTTCTGATAAGGATTCTGTTGATGTCAGTAGCACCGTTTCCGGCGAAATCAGCTTCAACAAAAATGCTTCTTCCGGTGTAATTCATGAGAAAACGTCAAGTCCAAAACAATCCTTTGAAACTGTTTATTGTGGTTTAGAAAACCAGCTGGCGAATGTGAAGCTTCAACCAGAATATGAAATGGAGAAACCAAGGAAATCTTTGGAGGTGTTTGGCTCACCTATTTTGGAAAGCAGAAGCAAGTCCTTGAGCTTTGATAAAAGGCTCACAAAACCTTCTTCATCCTCATGGAATCATCATGTTGCAGCAGATCCAAAATCAGAAGAAATAGACTTGTCTGCAAATTCCGCTGGCAACTACATTAATGATGCTACTAGTGATGCAAGTTCTGATCTTTTTGAGATTGAGAGCTTCACAGGAGTAAAACCAAAGCCATACCTCGCAAGGCAAGCATCAGATGTTGCTAACTCAGGCTGTGTCACCCCCACAACTTGTTATGCACCGAGCGAGGCTAGCATAGAGTGGAGTGTGGTCACTGCTAGTGCAGCAGAATACTCATTCTTATCAGATTGTGAAGAGCAAAGATCAGTAGCTACAATGAGGAGTCCTATCGGATCATCTACATTTGGTTCTTCCACAAATGGGAAAAGTAAAGCCAATAGAGATTTTCAGAGAAGGAGATCTGGCAATCTTTTGGGCTGCAAGAGTCATACAGCTGTGAGAGTTGCTGGGGATGCCTTCATCAGACAAAAGAAAGCAAGTCCTAACGTTCCACGAGTGACAAAAATGGCAAACTTTGATCCAAGACATGACGGTCAACTTGCTTATGGTCTACGGCGGGTTTAGTTTAGCAGAACATCTGTACGTTTAGCTGAAGGGTTTAGTTTTTTTTTTTTGGTGATCTTGCGCGTTATGCTTTTTGTTGTTTGTTTGATGCATATTTTCCATTAAAAATTTGTAGTTTCTTGTTTGAAACTTGATGAAAATGGTTGCTTTGTATGCACGCGTGCGTACCATATCATAGATCCAAATATGGAATATGAAATAAATGATTAAGTACTTCTTTTTCTATTTTCTCATCAAGAGCCTTGTATGGTTTTAACTTTATGAAGGCGTTGAATTTTATATGAGGACCATGATTAATAAATAAGGAAAATTACCCAGAGGTCCCAAGCAATATAATTAAATATTCTGAAGTGTGACAATATCTTAGATTTTTATAATGATAAAAATGATAATAAGATTAAAATCTACTTTGAAATCACTCCTTCCTATTCTTTATATAAGATGTTTCAAATATTTTCACGTGGATATTACGAAAAGTTGCTAGGTTCCTTTATTTGTTCAACAACATCAGGATACTCCAATTTTACCTTAGGTTACAAGAAAGATATCAAAATTAGGGAGGATTAGTATGAGATTTTGAGGAAGGCATTTAATTACCAAAAAGTCATAATAATTAAGTGAAGAGTAAAAACTTCTTGTCATTTTTTGCATTACAACTTGTTATTACATGCTCTACAGTTGATAATAGACTTTTAGGTAATTAGCACTTACAATAACACTTCTCACATCCATTTTGTGGTGGGCGTCTTTATTAAGGACGTTACAAATATTATCCTATCATGTCCAAAACATGTTGGACATGAGAGGGGATCCCTCTCACGTCTACCCTTAACAATGCTGATACTAGACATGAATGTTTTGCATTATTTTTAAAATTTATATCCGTTACATAACTATAAATCAAACCTGCTTCCAACAAACAAAGGACAACGAACATTGATAACAAGATATTGGTACTAGACAACAAATAAAATTCTTAAATATGGGTAAATCAATTATAAGAACAAAAGTATATGTATTTTAACAACAAAGGACTAAAGCTATATATAGAATTGCATTTGACAATTCATTAGCTATATATTAACAAACTTGTAAACCTAGGTTCAAAATTTGCCAGCATGTTCAATGCGAAAATGAGCCAGTGATCCGGCCACAGATTAAAGTGTAAAAAACTTGTCGTTTTAAGGCCTTGGAAACAAATCAAAACAATTGTGATTTCAAAAGATTTCACTATAGGGTGCAACCCCATGGTTGTTCTCTACGGAGCCTCGTGAGCAATTAGTTAAATAAGCTTGTGATTACGTTTGCCTCAAGGTGGAAAACCGTTTTTGATTTCAAACTTGTATTGAATTGACATATAAAATAAACTTTCTTTTTGAGTTTTTGGATTTTAGGAATGCAACTAAAACAGATTGGTAAAACGTAGAAGTTGTTTGATGATGAATTCCCCTTGGAAATGCTTTAGGCTATCATAGTTCGCAAAATGTAAGTTAGAGTAGTAGTTTCACACTAAGTTTCGTAATAAAAACCTCAACAACTCGTTGGGTCAGAAATTCTATGTAATGAACTCCATTCCATGAAACCCTTTAAAAACACTTAGTGTGTGTAAAGAAATTGCCAAGTGAAAAATCTAATTCAAAACATTATCGCCTCAACTATCAAGCACAACTAGGAAGATAAGAGAGAGCAACAAAGATTTCATTAAATAGGTAGAAATGAGACTTCACACTACCAAGTCAAACACAAAGCAAATCAATACACAATTAATCCAAGTTTGGCACGATCGTGACCAAGTATTTAAGTATAAATCACTAGTCCTAACCCAGCAACTAAGTAATCCAATACAAAAATACAGATTAAACTACTACTCCCCTTTTGAGCCCTTAAACTCAAGCCTTATCCATCTCAAAGAGGAAGGAAGAGGTTTAGCTGCTCATGGTAACCAGCTCAACACTCATGATGGAAGGATAAGAATGCATGATGGTCTGGAAGTGAAGAATAGAGGTGGTGGCTAGGGTTATGAATGAGAGGAATGAGAGAGTAGAGATAAAATGTGGAAGAGGGTGAATCAAAAGAGTGACTGTTGCATCCCTTATGTCATTGTGCGAAAATTACCCTAAATAGGGTTTCTTAACCATCTTAGGTCAAGTTAATGATGTGGGTCAGTTATTCTTTCCATTTGGAGCCTAATCTGGTTAATGATTCGCAATATTCACCGCGGTAAACCTCTCCTGAGAGTCCTTCTATTTGCATGCTTGATCATTGGCCGTGACGAAGGATGAATTGCGCTGCGGCGAAATGTTCCAGGGCCCTCACATTCTTTGCCAGAGTTCCTGGAATGAAATAGCAAAGATTTGAAGTATCTCTTACTCATGATTAGAATTAAGAGCAAATATATCATATTTCATGGTAATTGCACCCAAAATCAAGCTAATCAAAACAAACAACTCTAGTTTCCAAATTAAGCTTAAGAAAGGTCATAATGGGCCAAAATTGCATCAAATACTTAGGAAATTCAGGTAAAAGAAGTGAAGAAATATGGCTCAATCAGCCAGTAAGTCTAGAATGAAATCAATCTCATTAGTAGTATAGGGTTGTTTCATACTAGAAGGCTGTATGTTTATAAACACTTGTTAGAAAAATTTTAATGAAAGTAAAAGTAATATTATTTGAAATCAAAGAAGCAATCATCTCTGACAACTAGTACTAGAATAATTTACCTTTATTGCATGATCATCGGTTGTTACAGCTTTAATTTTTGGAAGACATCTTGTACAAGGGATCGAAGAGAGAATATTTGTCAAGAGATCAGTTGCACAATTGAAATATCATAATAGTACTAATGTTATGAAATTAAGGAAAAGAAAGATAAGAGAAAAAGAGAAAAATAGAAATTAAGAGGAGAACGAAAACTCTTATTCACTATATTAAGTACATATAATATAAGGGATACTTTTTGTCACATCACTTTTTCATTAACTTTTATACTCATTAGAGACCATATCTAAACCATTTAAATATCATCCAATATCTATAATTAGCAAAGCAAGTGAAATTTAAAAACTTTCTTCGTTTTACTATTCATTAACACTACTCACTTGGTAAAAATTCTAAAATTTTGGCCAAATTTGAAAATAATAATTAATTCTATAAAAATCAAAATTAAGTGTTTCAAGTCTCCAATTAAAGGTTGTGCAATCCTCTAGATAGCCAAAATACTCAACTTTCCATTATCATGCTCAATTAACACAGAAAATTCAGCCAAGTTGTACTGTTCATTTAGCATTTTTCATTTTTCATAATTTTTCTCCAACTTTAGAAATCCATTACTTTTTGTGTACACATCCAATTTAGGCAAACTATGACTCATTTTGAAGTTTTAAAAAATTTCATAATGTTCAGAACTCATTTGATGTATTTTCATTTCAACTCAACTTAAGGGTTTGTTAAGGGTGTTGGACCCTTTACACTTTTCAAATTATTTGCAATACACCATATGTGCATACATCATCAAATACATGAATAATTAACATGTTCATCATAAATCCCAAGCGGTCACATAATGCATAACAAGCTGAACATTCTAGTATGCAGGTTATACATCACAACTTTGATATTTAATTACAAACATTTTCTCATAGCCACATCCATAATTACTTGAAGCCATTTCTCCTCCTTTAGGACTCCATCTCCTTGCTCTTGCCTTTGTTGGAACCTTGGCCTAGAAGGTCATCTTTTAGGAAAGAATGAGATTTTCAACTTGGAAATCTCAATAGAAAATATTAATAACAAACACATGAGCATGAATGAAGCTAACATAGTTACTGATGCTTTAAACAGAAAGACGATGGAGGTGGCTATGCTGTTGATAAAAGAGCAAGAGCTGATCAAGAATTTTAGATATTATAGTTTGATAAGTCAGTTATAAATGAAAGAGAACCGATTTAGCACTACCCAGATAGTTAATGATCTGGAAGAAGAGATTAAAGAAGCTGAGAGACAAGATTAAGTTTGCCAAGTCTATTGAAACACATAAAAGGCAAGGGGGAACTGGAGAGTTCAAGAGGACACCTGAGGGAGTAATAAAGTTCAGAGAAAGATTTTATATCCCTCTAAAGCCTTCATTAAGACAACAAATATTATATGAGGCTCACAAGAGTAAGTACTCTATCCACCCTGGAATGATGAAGATGTACCATGTTTAGCAGGGCAGGATGTTTGCTATGCTTGCAACAAAGCTAGGCACTTTGTTAAAGAATGTCCACAGTAGGTAAAGGGATAAAGAATAGCTGAAGTGCATACATCATGTTAAGTTAGATGTTAAACCCTTTATTTATCTGTATAATAGATGTATACATTTTGTGAAGGATGCCATGACATACTATGTCATGCTATATTGGTACTTTTATGATATAATAGTTACCGCTAGTTATGGTTGATCAGATTTACCACTGAGTAATAAAGAAAAGGAAACCAGTAATCCCAAGTAAGACAAATAGAAGAAAGGATATCAAGAAAATTGATATTCTCTATGATGATCATGAGAATACATTTTGATGAGATAAACAATGTTCATTCTTAAGGTCAAAAGATATAAACCTCAATAATATTAAGGATAATAGTGCAAGAGGTTTTACCTGTTGTACACTTTCCACCTTAGGTACTTAGAGGATTAGCTTTGCTCACCCAGTGCATCTTTCTAATACAATTTGTCTTTGCGAAATTTTCCTTGGGTGCATGTAGCTCTCTCTCATATGATGTAAACTCTAAAATCTTATTCTTCTTTTCGTATGAGAGATTCTCTTGTTCCTGTTCACTTCAAGGTAGTTAATGGTACTTTCATGGTAGTCTATTCTTGAAGTTGAACATGTAAACTTTCATTGCTTCTTATGGTTAGGTAATAGATGATCCAAGCGTTCTCCTTTAGATGTAGATCATATTAATCTCATTTTTCGTGCATGAGAACCTCTTGAATTCTTCTCCATTTCTTCTATACCCATGTGTCTATTTAAATCATTCTACTCACATATAGCACTAGACAGACATTTTTGGTATCCATGTATAACTAGGTCCTTGAATGTTAGCATTGGACCTTACTTATCCTTTAGGAACCCAAAAATATTTATTTTTCCCAATAGAAATTCTTTAATACAAGTGTGAGAAATATGACAAGAGTTACCATAATACTTGGAAGTAAGAATATGATGCTTATTATAAATAGTTTTGCAAGAATTTTATTGGTCTCGTGGATGCAATCTCAAATGATCAGTATGTGAAAGTTCTTCCATCGAAAAATAACTCTAGTATGATTAAAAATCATTTTCTTTCTATAATAGAGTAAAAAATAAGTTGGAAAACATATTTATGCAAACTTTTGAAAATCGTTTTCAGTTTATGAATAAGAAGAATTGGAACTTTTTACCATAAGTGCATCTTGAGCTTTTTGAGAGTG
>JANTPZ010125201.1:0-10175 GCA_025593235.1 Vachellia pachyceras | reverse complement strand
TATTAAAAACAGAGTAGTGAATTGTACAACATGACAATTTTGGTAAGGCGTGAAATAAACCTGTGTAGCTGCTTCAATGTCTAATGGCATCACAGACCCTGGCTCAGCCTTAATATTTTTGAACTCCTTGCCCCTCAATCTTAGTTGCTCCACCTCCTCAACAGGCCATTGAAGTAAGTTGCTTCCCGTCTTCCTATCAAGCACCACGGTTCTTGGAATACTCTGTTAAAAACCAAACCATGAAATGGGAAAATATAAGTAAGATCCATATACAACAATAAACAAGAATTTCTTTTCATTTACTTGAAAAGGACACATTAGAAAGAGGGGAAAAAAGTAATCTTTACTCTGGTGTAAATACCTGAACGGAAGCCCATCCTTTGGCAATATCAGCAACTTCGCTGTCCGACTCACCAATCCAACCCCACAATACCCTCCTCTTGGTGCTCTGATCATGGAAAGTTTTGGACGCATAGAATATACCATAGTCATATCTGAGTCCAATGCCAACATCATTCTTGGAATCATCAGCGACGAACTTAACCTTCTTTTCATCATAAGACCCAATTGCATAGTAGTCATGCCTATCATCGTCCAGGCTAACTTTAACCACATGCCTCACATCTACCCCTTTCAAGGAGGTATCTAACCCATTATCAGATTTTGTGGAGACAGGGTAAAAGTCCACACACTCCCACATGCCAGTGCCCGGCACAGCATTCATCACTCCCTCTATACGCTCAAAAGTCTTGAAGTCCTTAGTGTCATAAACTAAGGAGACGCCAGTCTTGTTAACTTTTGACCCAATGCTGATGCGCCACTTGCCTTCTGATGTAAGCCAAGCAGTGGTTGGGTCACGAAAGTCTTTAGCGCCGATGCCAGGTGGTGGCAAAAGAACTGGATTACCCGGGTATTTGACCCAGTTGATAAGGAGCGGGTCGGATGGGTCAGCAGGATAGGCTAAGTTCTGAACCTGGACTGATTGGTTAGTGGAACCAGTGTACAACATGATTACTTGGCCATCGGGTAAGATGGTGGCAGAACCAGTCCAAACACCATTTGTGTCATACCATTGATCATTGATCATTGCTAAGGGAAGGTGAAGCCAGTGGATTAGGTCTTTGGACACTGCATGTCCCCAAACAATAACGTTCCCCCAAACTGCACCATAAGGATTGTATTGGTAGAAGAAGTGATACCATCCCTTGTAGTACATAGGACCTGAAATCAATCGCAGCAAACATACATTTCAATCACTCAAGTCTATCTTTCTCATATAAATAGAGATTTGTGAAGTTTCCTGTTTCAACTACTATTTTAACGGTAAAAGCCCCCCTAAGCGATACAAATTGATGTTTGCTTACGTCTATAATTTTATTGGCTAAGGTGATGATTTTGTGAAATCTTACTAGTTCATTAGAAATTTTACTGCGTCAACTGAGCTTTATCGTAGGCCCTGTTCGGTTCGCGACTTTGTCCTTCTCCAAGTATTTGCATAGTCTAATGAAGTGAAATACATGGTACTTAACCACTTGGTGATGTAAATTTTAAAGTTGAAAAGAAACGAGAAAAGTAATATAGCTGTTCTTACCATTGGGATCTGAAGCAAAGCAAGGCCGATTCCCCCATCAGATCGTGGAATAATCATCCATATAGACAAAAAAGGGAGAAAAGTTAAGTACGAATCATTGAAGTCAAATAACATATTTCTTAAACAATTAAAAAATAGTTGTTAGTGGGACATTTCAAATGAGTTGACCCTTCGTCAAATGAGAATATTCAAGACTAAAAGTATTTATTTATTTCCCTAATCCCTTATTTTTGCATTTTTTACGCTTTATTTATTTTGCATCTTTTCCTATCCCTTTTTAGGAATCCTTCTATCACTATTTTATTCAAAGTTCATTTGATTTTTCGATTGAAAACCTAAGTTTTATGGTAAAATTTAGGTTTTACCTCAAAACTTAGATTTTGTCGAAATGTTCACATTTTTTAAAAAAGTTATTCTCGAGATAAAATTTAGATTTAAAATTTAGATTCTGAAAAAGTTAATTTCTTATCAAATTCCACTCTCTCATGATAAATTTTCCTTTTCCTCCTTATTATTTCTTCATCTTTCTTATTTTCTATTTATTTTTTGCCTCGTAAAGCATAAAAGATATTCTCATAATAATTTTTCAAATATAATCACCTTTTCAAAACTTATGTTTTACCTCGGAATCCGTAAAAGTTATTCTCCCAAAATCTATTCTCCATTTTGACTCAAATTCCAAAAAAATTATTCTCCACCAGAATTCTAAACAAGTCATCGCAGAATGATAATAATTAACCTCATTTCCCTTGTAAACAAAAAAAAATGATAATAATTAACCACGCAAAACTTTCTTATAAACGTACGACAAGTAAATCTATGCATTTACATAGATTCCATGCCAGAAGGGAAAAAAAGCTGTATGCCACGATTCCCGACGAGAATCAAGGTTGAAATGCTAGATTCAATCTTGGCTGTCTTTCAAATGTTGAATGTAAAAGCGGGGCAAATGAAACAGGAAGAGCAAGAATTGAGGGATTTATTACCGTTCATCCAGTTCTTCTCTGGCTGGAAATGAAAGGCCGTTCTCTGCCAGGAGAGCATGCTATTGTTCCATGGGAAAGATTCGCCAATGGAGGAACCAAACAACCTGTTATTACTTTTCTCGGACACCCCTGCCTGGACACCTCGTGAAATAGGCTTCCATTGGGTGGAAGGCACGGCGGTTGTGGGAATTTCAGGTGGAGATTCAAGTAACGTGGAATCAGAAGAATGAACTTTGTCATTTGATGAAGCCTCGTAAGATTGAAAGGCGACAAAGGAAGCCACCAGTAAGAACCCACAAAACACCCCAAATACGTGCTTCTTCCAAGGTCTGGGTGATGGATTCTCCACAGACCCAGGTCCATCCGCAAGAGCAGCGTATGAATAGGGAAGGCTTTGAGCGTCCTTCGATTTCCCCATTGTCGTTGGTACAGGATTCAGGCTGAAATGAACAGCCACAATATGTGATTTAATCCAAAGAAGCAGGAAAAAGTGGTGAAAGAGGGGATTAAGCTGCCGGGGAATACCCAGAAGCCCCAGCAGCTATAATGAGAAACGGAGGAAAAAAAGGAGACAATGTAGAAAGTTCAGAGAAGTGGATGAAGGAGGCAAGTGTGAGAATGATAACCAAGAATCGGATTTATATACACACAGAAAAGAAGGGGAAGGGGGGGTGCTTGGAGGTTGCAGCACACATGAAAATTTGCAGCTTCCTCCTCACCATTGGGGGATTTGGGGCAGCGCATGTTAGTTTAATCAATAATTGTTGGTGAGGGCCCCATATATGAATGATTCCTGACTCTCCGTTTTTTTGGTAATTTTCATTCCTACTCATGCTATATTTGATTCCAACTTCCCATGAGCCTTTTTTTAAAGGAAAAATTATTTGTTAATTTGCAGCCATTCAAATTTCAGCCTCCACCTATTTTCTTCCCCACCCTTTCTGATCTGTTTGTATCATATTAATAATAGTATTGAATATAATTGAAAAATACCGGTTGTATGTGACTTATCAAATCAATATTTGAATTTCCGCTAAAAATATGTCCAGCATTAACTACACAATAGGATGAATGATAATGCAAGTGATTAGTAAAAAAAAAAGTCTTGGGTTGTATTTATAATTCACATATGTTGATAAATTAGTAAAACCTCTCAAACAGGAAACTTTTTTCTTTCAATTAATTGAGCCAATATATTCATATGCAGAGAAGCAACAGGGACACCAGCAATAAGCTGTATTTGACTACGAGAAGCCAGTAATACATATTACATGGTATTGTATCCATTTGGAAACGAAGTAAAGAAGTACTTTTACGTAAGTCGAGGTAAATATGTGGAAGAAATTATCCCGTTTTATGGAAAAACATTGTTGAACGTGTTTGTGCGGAGTAAATAAGTTTTTTCAAACAAGAATAATAGTGTATTATCGATAATTAAAACTTTGATGAGAGAATATAATGATCACTAAAAAAATTAATACTTTTCCCAATAATGCTTCAAATAATTCATTGAACCATGGAGCCGGCTTACATGGCTAGAACAACCCAATCAAACAGGCACGATAATGACGCAAATAGATTACATACATTATTGCACATGAACTTCGCCGCTTTGTTTCTTTTGTTTTCTTTCTTTCTTTCTTTCTTTTTTCTTTTTGATAACTGTTTCTTTTGTTTTCTGAAAAACGAAACAAAGGCAACATACATTAGAGGAGGAGCAGAAATTTCTCCCCTCTTAAAAACTCTTTCAATAATATATTTAAAGAAAAATTAATCTTTTAATTTTTGTAATTTTAACATAATTGCAAGTCAATCTTTACATTTCATTCAGTGTAACTTAATCCTTATACTCTAATAAATTACAACAATGTCAAAAGCATAATAACTGAGTTGCACCGAATCAAAATATGATGATTGGGTTTGCACAAAGCGAAGAAAATTAAATTGTGACAAGGTATTTTAAACAAAGAATAATATATATTTTTGGTATATTTATTTGATAGAAAACTTAAATATTAGAAGGTAATTTCATATAAATTATTGAGAAGCTTAAAATAAATGAGATAAATATAACATAAGTACCCTAATTTATCTCACATGGTTAAGTTTATCCATTGATTTGAATAATGAAAATATTTGACCTTGCAGCGTAATACATACTCGGTCATACGGATGGACATGGTATCGTATTTGGGTCATCGTACGTGTCAAATTGATCAAATCAAATGGATCAAAGAGATATACATACATATATATAATATATATAATTTTAAAGTAACCGTGTTTAATTATCAAACTCGTTTCAAACTTTATCTCCTTTGTGTTGAACATCAATATCCTACTCACATCCACGGATTAGTCAATGGAGGCAATTCGTACAAAATGTGATCCCTTCACATTGCAGAGTCTAATTAAACATTATAATCAACCCATTTCATTAAGATCAAAAGGACTATATATAAAAGAACAAGCCAAGAGAAATAAAAGAAATCCAATTACTCGTTATATATGTGTTTTCATAGTAATAAAGTATTAAATTTTACACTAATATAACTTATTGGTGATATTTACTGAATGAAAATCATATTGTGCGGACTGGGGAATAAGCTATCTCAGGTTAGCTCAAGTGTCAAGGGTGGGATGAGACAAGGAAAGATGTCAAGTGTTCAAACTCTCTCTTACGTGGATTAATTAAAGGTTGAAGGTACAAGTTTAGGAAAAAAATTATCAATCAGAAATACCCAACACACTCAACTTTTTAAAGGTGTAAATTTATCAATAATTAATTAATAATGGTGTAAATTTAACAATATCGTTAATTATTCCTTAATTTTGTTAACTAGCTAGTATATTATAGGGTTTATAACTTTATTTTGAGATCATTTAGGTAATCAAAATTACTCATTTTTTTTACTTAACCCCCTTCATGAAAATTGTTTTACATAATATTTTATTTATAATGGTAATTGAAACTACTTCTTTTTGTTTAAATTTTTTTAAGAATAAAAGAAAGAAAAGGTTAAGCGAAAAGGAGTAAGAAAAACAAATTAAGAAAAAAAGAGTAGTTTTGATTACCATTAGAAACATAACATTATTCAAACCAATTTTCATAAAGGAAGTTAAGTAAAAAATAATATTTTTAATTACCTAAATGATTTCAAAATGAAACATTAAACTCTAAATACGGTCAAATATAACAGTTGGTTAACGGAGTTTAATAGTGTTAATGTTATTGCTAAATTTACATCATTACAAAGTTAATTGTATTGGAGGTTCTTAATCAGTAACTTCTCTACTAAATTTAAACTTACGTAGCACCTGTATGTATAAGATCATCGTAGGTTTGAATGGTGAGGGGTTGGTATGGATGAAGAGGTGAGGTGGAGGGTGACAATGATTGTAAACGAGATTGAAAGTGGGATGGGCGAGCAAGATTGAGGAGGAAGTGAAAAGGAGGTGAACTTTCCAATGATGCAAGACTCCAATAATGCAGGCTAACGTGGAGCAATGGAATCCAAGAAATAATGGTGATGTTAACCTTAATTAAAATAATACGTCGTACTGTCCACATAGACCGGCGAGGCCGCCAGCATGCATGAGACGGTTCAAATGGAAAGCCGTGTTCGGTTGGATTTGATTGGGAGGCCATGACCCACCACAAATACACCCCACCCGGCTAATGACATCGATCCAGCACACACCTCATTGATTGGGGGCTTCATCTGAGTTTGAGGTTTATTATTCACTCATTATACATATATATACACTCACTTATGTAAAGACGTGTCTGCAGTTTCTGGATCATATTAATTCAACAACCTCAATGATCCATCTCCATTATATGCATATGAAAAGGTAGGAACTTGGTCTTGAATCCAATCACACTCTCATTAATTTGATTATAAATAGTTTGTAAGTATGCATGACGTAATACATATTAATATGTGATGATATTTATTTTAAACGTACGGGGTTGAATCTAATATGACCAGCGGGTCATATGTCTTTGGGAATCAACTATTTTAAAATTTTTTACTTATGGTGATTGAGTGATGAGGTTAAAGGAATCGACTTGATTCTCTAAGAAATAGTCTGTAAAAATGCATGACTTAATATGTGATGTCATTTATTTTAAGCATACATGGTTAAATATAACATGATCAGCATGTCATGGGTCTTGGAGATCAATTATTTTAACTACGTAGGGTGATTGAGTGATGAGGCTGACGGAATCGACTTAATTCTCTGAGTTAACTTTAAGGATTCAAAAGCTACTTTTTGATCAAACGAGGCTATGGCAGGATTCAAACTTGATTCAATATTAACAAATATATACTCCTCCCCTCACCATGATATTACCATGATATAGGAGTTAATGGGGTTAGATTTTATCATAAATACAAGATCTTAATCAATCTTTTCTATATTTATCATTTTTTAAAACCAATTAACTTAATTCAGAAACTGATATACAATTTAATATTACATACGGAACAATTCAAGAAGATAATATCAAATGTATTCAAAGGTTCTCATTTATCTAATTTCTTTTATATGGTTAAATGAACTAAGTAGGTCTCTTATCAAGCAAGGTGAATAATGTATGACATTATAAGATTGGTGGGGATGAGAGCTTTTTGGGCATGTTTGTTTCGATTTTACGTTTTCTTATTTTCAAAACTAATTTTAAGGACGATGTTTAAAAAGGAAAAAAAATCTATTTGGATGAGTGTTTCTAAAAAAATATATTTGAAAATAAATATAAGGGTAATTCCTTAATGGTAATTCAAGTAAGTTCTCAAACAACATTAACAGTTTTAACATTTGCACATGCCAGGGTGGGCTCCCCCTCTTCCAGACTCCACGTTCCCCCATGTACTTCATTACTTCATTGGGTTTGTTTGGATAATCCGTTGGAAGAACGGACACAGATTCCGAAGTAAATACGTGAAAGGAATTTTGTCTCAATAAGCGTAGAAATGGATTTTGGTTACCCAAACGGACTAACCAAACATGCCTTGTACTCTTGTTCTTACTGTTCCTGTCATCATCATCTACTGCTGCTACTATTACACTGGTTAAAAATTATGATATAGCACCGATGGATGCAGCCAGCATTAATCATATATCCAGTGCATAAAATCAGTGCCCACACATCCTACTTACAGTGATGCTACTGCTGCTTAGGATAAAATGGGAGAGATGTTTTATTTTAACTTACAGATAATAAGGTTTCAACGTGAAATCCAAAAAAAATATGTAGTATTTTTAACAATAACTTCATTCACTGTTTAATGTCAAAGAGCTCTCCCTAAAAAGGAAAAAAAATCAAAGGAGCTCTTCAATTATATTCTCCCGGATTATAAAATCAGAATCAACAAAAAAAAAGAGAGAATCAGAAATCACTTTCGATTCTGTCTCTGCTCCATTTAAAACACCCCCAAACAGGGGAAAAAAATAATGGTATTTAAAATCCGACCCTGGCGATGATGTTTAATAAAAGGAACAAGGAAAGGATGTCGGCGGGAACATTATCCGAGGATATAGCCGATGGCATGCTGAGGGGGCCCATCGGGAATTTGTTCAGGTATTCATGAGAAATAAAAGTGATAAGGGTGATAATTCAGTAAATCTAGACAATCTATATCTCATTTAACTGGTTCATATATAATTTTTTTATGAGAAATCTATTTTAATAGTCATAAAATTTAAAATAAAATTAATCTCTTAACATCATATCTTAAAATAATGAATTTTATAAAAAAGTGGTAGTTTTAAAAATACTCGATCTTCACTGTCTAGAATGATCTAAATCTAATGTTATGGTTTGTTTGGGAAGTATGTTGGGAAAACGATTATAGATTTCGAGGTAAATATGTGAGAGGAATTTTGTTTAAGTAAACGTAGGAATGAATTTTGGGGAGGCCGTTTAAGCCCTATGTTTGGTAAGGTGAAATAGGAAGGTGGAATTGGAAATGAAAGTCATTTACTATGTTTGGTATGGTGGAATCGGGGCGTAGAATTGGAAATGGAAATAGAATTCAAAATGGGTAGAAATGAATTACATGATGTAAGCCATGAAATTGTATTCAATTCTATGGAATTGATTTTTTAACCTTTCATTTTTTCTATATTTATATCTATTTCTATTTTCATTTTCATTTCAATTTACATCTCTATATTTATTTTCATTTTCACCAAATCAATTTCAACGTACAAACAACCATAATAGGTGTGAGAACCCATCTTATCCCCCAATCTCATGGAAAGCGTATGTGGGCCCCGTCGGGAGTTAAGAATCGAGATGTCAGATCCAGCTCCCGCCCCTTTCCGACCCACAGGCGTCAACGACAGCGAATCCGAATAATTTGCGTGTCCCATATTGGCGTCTCCCAATAATCAATTAAGAAACAAATCAAAACCCAACTTCCCCCATCCCCGCTGTCACTGCATCTCCCTCATATCACCTTGCTGTTTTGTACGCCTCTTCTTTTTGAACAGCTTCCATGTGAGATGTTGTTCTCTGTATTTGACCACCGTTTAAGCCCATCCATCCGTGTTTGTCTTATCATTCTCAAATATATGGTCCATTCAAGAATATGTCAGAGAAGTATTGATATGTAAGTCGAGATAAATATATAGAATGGATTATCTCGTTCTGTAAAAAAAAAAACTGTTGAGATGCGTTCAATTTTTCTAAACATTATTACACAAGTTGCGAGTAGCGAACTCAAGCAGGC
This sequence comes from Vachellia pachyceras, assembly GCA_025593235.1. NCBI lineage: Eukaryota > Viridiplantae > Streptophyta > Magnoliopsida > Fabales > Fabaceae > Vachellia > Vachellia pachyceras. The sequence goes on along the minus strand of JANTPZ010125201.1, from coordinate 858 downwards.
AAATATACGTTGCCGCTTACGTCAGTCGTTTGTATTTGTGTGTGTGTGTATATACATGGGTTTCTGTAATTGTATGCTGGTACAGGTAAACTTCGGTGTCATAGCGGTTGTAATCCATTGGGGCAGGGCACAAGTTGATGTCAGTGGATGTAAGCGTCAAGGGGTGATGGACGGCCGGACCTACGTTAATGTCATTTATTTTACATCTATGTAATTTATAAAATTATATATACGAATACCATGTAATTTATTTTACATCCATTCATTCGTTAATTTTAAATCAACTAAATTTTTATTTAAATTCTTCTCAAAACATATTAAAAATAAATCTTACTTATAATAACCCACAATCATACATCAATCATGTTCTTGGAGATGGTAAGGCAGGGCATATAATAACCACAAATTAAGGATTGAGGGTGGGGCTGCGTTGGTCTTTTACGTTGGAGTATCAGCCTCACGGTCGGCTTCGGATTTCATGGCTGGCCGAGGTCACATGATCGGAACCGGTTTCGGTGCTTCTCTCTGCGAGAAGCACCGCGTCCCCATCCCCCTTCCCCTCTTTTATATATATATATATATATTATTAATAATTAATATAATTATAATAATTAATATATTTAAAATATATTTATATATTTAACATTTTAAATTTATTCTATTATTTATTTTTTATTTATGAATTATTGAATTTTTAAATATTTTTATAATAATTTAAAAAATTCTAACCTCTCCATTCTGCAAGCAGATATTAAAAGAATACTTGAGATACAATTCTATAGTGATTAATTATACAGCAATAACATCTTCAAATACCTTCCGCTTCCTCTGAAACTGTGAAATTTGCTCCCCATTGAT
>JANTPZ010125177.1:0-21479 GCA_025593235.1 Vachellia pachyceras | reverse complement strand
TCTGATTCTTTGTGGCCCTTTCCAACTCCAAGCAAGGCTCCAATGTTTGCTTTCATCATCCCACTGGTCTTGCATGAGAAGATTATAAGCAGAACTGACAGTAAATCGGTTGCCCCAGCGCCAAGAGATAAAGTCATTAGAATCCTGCCTCTGCGGCGGCTTGAATTTCTGAATACTCCTTAGAGTATCCTGAGGGAGTTTACCTTGAATTTCACTCCAATTCCATTGACCATTATGGGTGACAAAATTGCTAATGGTCTTTTGACAATCATCATCACTGATAGGGCAGAAAGCCAGTTGAGAAAGGGGACCCAACTCTCCAATCCAATGATCAGACCAAAATCTAGCAGTTTTCCCATCCCCAATAGTCCATATACAGCCAAGATCAATATCATCCCATACATTTGAAAGACTTTTCCATAAGTGAGAAGCATTACGATTTTGAAGGCCCTGTGTCATTATGCCATTCCATTTATACTTGGACCGAAGAACTTTCACCCAAAGGGATTCAGGCTTAGTCTGAATAGCATATGCTAGCTTCATCAAAAAAGCTGAGTTCTGATTGATGAGGTTTTTCAAACCACAGCCACCATGCTGTTTCGGCTGGCACATAGAAGCCCACTTTAAAAGAGGTATACCCTTATGATGCTCACTTGATCCCCATATGAATTACTTTATGATACTTTGAATCTTATCACAAGTGACCCTGGGCAGTTTCGTTGTTTGCATGGCATAATAAGGCAGCGTAGATAATACAGACTGAGTCAACGTAATCCTTCCTGCAAGAGATAGAGTATGACTTTTCCAGCCTTGCAACTTAGCCTGCACTTTATCCACTATATACTGGTAAGTGTCCTTAGTCACTCTCTTGTGGAGAATGGGAACGCCTAAATACCTGCCTAGCTGGATAGTTTTCTGAAAGCCCAACATAGAACAAGTATTGTTAGCTGCCTGGGGAGAGACATTTCTTGAGAAGAAGATCCTTGTTTTAGCCTTGTTGACATTAAGCCCTGACGAATGGCAGAAATCATCAAGCAACTGCTGCAAAAGGAGAGCTTGTGTGTCATCTACACGATTAAAAAGTAAGAGATCATCAGCAAAGAATAGGTGTGATAGGATAAGTCCTCTCCTTCTTAGTTGAACTGATTTCCAAGTCCCCTTTCGCACCTCCTCACAAATAGCTTGCGAAAGCCTTTCCATACAAAGTACAAAAAGATAAGGTGAGAGGGGGTCACCTTGCCGAACTCCCCGATGAGAAAGAAAAACAGTAGAAGGATGACCATTCCACTGAACTTGCATAGAAGGAGTGGTTATGCACTGCATAATTATCTGTTGGATTCTCACAGGAATATGGGCATCAACAAGAGTGTCAGCAATGAAATCCCAACTTAGTCTATCAAAAGCCTTTTCCAGGTTAATTTTGCTTGCCATCCATCCTATCCGACCACTCTTATTTCTCATAGAGTGAATAACTTCTTGAGCAATAATGATGTTGTCAATAATGGTCCTACCCTTAATAAAGCTAGCTTGTTGGGGAAGGATGAGAACTTGCATTAAAGGTTTGAACCTATTTGCAATGATTTTGGTTATGAGCTTGTAGGCAGTAGTGCAAAGACTGATAGGCCTGAATTCTTTAAGTGCCTGGGGATGACCCACTTTGGGAATCAAAGCAATGAGAGTACGGTTAAACCTGGGATCAAGAGATCCCTCATCAAACACCTTTTTTACTTCAGCAAAAACACTATCACCAATAATGTCCCATTGAGATTGAAAAAACATAGCATGGAGACCGTCTATACCTGGAGACTTTAAAGGGTGCATCTCAAACAATGCTTCTCTTGTTTCTTCTTTAGTTAATGCCCTGTCAAGGTCAGATAGCATAGTCGAAGGGATTGAAGGAAAGAGACCAGAGTACCTGAATGCTGATCCAATAGATGCCTCAGCCGAGTAGAGGTTTTTAAAATAAGACGTCGCCATATCAGCTAGCTTCGTCTGATCCGCCTCCCAAATCCCCAAATCATTTTTAAGCAATAAAATTTTACTACGCCTTCTTCTAATCAAAGCCTTAGTATGGTAGTACTTTGTGTTTCTGTCTCCATCTTTAATCCACTGACTACGCGATTTTTGCATCCACATCAGCTCCTCCTGCAAGCAAACAGTCTCATACTCCAACCTTAGAGATCTGTCAAGCTCAACCAGAGATGGCAAAAAGGGCCAACGCTCAAGTTTTTGTTGAACATCTCTAAGACGATTACTAAGGCCTCGCTTTTTTTTCCCAATGTGTCCAAACACACCGAAGCAATCAATGTTATCAGCAAGGTTTCTTTCATGGTTCCAAGAATTAGCTACTAGATCATGAAATTCTGGATGAAGCACCCAAGGAGCAAGAAACCTGAAGGGAGGTGTTCATCAAGTCTAGATTTTTTCATCAAGTTTGGATTTTTTTTATCTCCAAATATTTTTCATCAAGTCTGGATTTTTTTTAGTTGATGAGTGCCTGAGGGTTGGTGACCAACGATGGGTAAGGAGGATGAAGATGGAGGGAACGAGATAATGGCTGAGATCTTTAAGGCCGGAGGAAGAGCCATGGTGGTTGAAACGACCTTTGACAACGATGGTGACTGATGGCGAATGGGGTATTCGATGATTTGCTTTCTTAATGTTCGTTTGATTCCTAACAACGATGGTGAAGGGGAGAGCGATGGTGTCACAATTTTTTTTCAAGTTATAAATCTGCTTACTTTTGCTTTCTCGTTTGATTCTTGTAAGACCTCTACCTCCACGAATTTTTCTAATTACTGTCTAGAAAAATTTGGAACCTGCCACAATTATTAAATTCAACATTCGACAACAGTGAAGGCACAAGGAAAATGTAATAGTGAAGTGAGATTGGGGGAATAGTGAGGGAACAAGAGAAGACACGTAATTTACAAGAGAAGACTCCTCCGTCTAGCTGCTATGCTCTTCGGTCTCGTAGCAAAATGGCCGACACATGCACACTAGCCAGTCGACACCTCTCGCTCTCCTTCCAGCTGCCTCTTCTCTATTTTCAGTTCTCAGCACAGCTAGCACCATAACCAGCGACGCATAGTCCAAGCACAGCGCCTTCAAGCTCTCGCTCTCCGACAGCTCCTCAAGCAACGACGCTTTCTGGTTTCCTTACTCACGACGTTTGGCCGTTCCCCGTCGCTACTTTCTTCTATGTTGGCTTGGGAGAAAAACGTAGACTTCCTCTGTTTATATTGCCCCAGCCTCTTTTTTAAGTCTAAGTTTTACAAATTATGCTTGAATGCGCTACTCTTGTTGCCGGAAAGCTTGCTCAACGTGTGCTTTGAACTTACTAACCATTTGATTTGTTTTGTTTTGAAAAACTGCAGAAGGGGGTATTGAAATTTTCAGAGCGACTCAAGTGGGCTATGAGTTGAATGGGGAGAGGATGCCAGAGTTGAGAAGTGGAGCAAGGAGATCAAAGTGGCTTGTTGATCTTCAACCTGCCCCACAACCTATTGAAGAGAACTACACACAAACTGCTCCAAACAAGACTAGAAGGAGAGTTGGAGGTGGAGGAGGAAGAGGTGGGAATGCCCCAGCTGTAGCAAAAGGAACTTCGCTAGCAGAACCCGCAAGATGAACTGCAGCTGGTAGGGGCCGGGGAGGTAGATTGGTTGATCTTATCCCTGAACCTGGTGCACTTGAGACCCCTGAACCTGTTCTTAATCGTGAAGAGGTAGCGGCCAATAACGTTTTTTAAAAAAAAATATTCCTACGATGCCCTGTATTGAAATATAGGGTGCCGTAGGGTACATCTTACGGCGCTCTATATTTCAAGATAGGGCGACGTAAAATATAGGGCGTCGTAAGGTTACCTATAGCGTCTTTTATAATATAGAGTGCCATAGGCCCTAACTTTCTACTCCCATCACATATACACCCCCTGAGAAGTGCCAATTGAGTTAAAAATAGGGCGTAAAAAGTACATTTTGTAGTAGTGAATTGGGATCTAATGGTAATTTTATTAATCTTTGAGACATTTTGTTTATTAATTGGGTTACTTAGAACCTGATGGTGAATTGCCTAATTATTATTGGGCCCGTTTGGCAAATTTCCATAAGCCACTTATAAATGCTTATTCCCATAAGCCGAGGCAAATATGTGGAGGAGATTGTCTCGTTTTACGGAAAAGCACTGTTAAACGTGCTTATGAAAATAAGCTCCACCTTCCCAAACAGGGCCATTGTATATAGCATGACAAAACTCCTCAAATATTTACTTACAAATCTATAAAATTATTTATAATTAGTAAATTTAAGCACTCATTTAGTCAAAGATAGAACCCCCAACTTTTGTACGTATGCATGTAATTTGATTATTATACGGTGCTATATATATAACGCAAATTGAGAGAGCGCATATTATATATATATATATTGTTTTTAAAATGGATTATACGTACTGTTTCTTTGGGACACCGAGGTGGTGAAAGTCTATTAGTCTAGTAAGGAATCTTTAAGATGATAGCCCCTGATGATGACCTGTACTATGATAACGAATCACTAATCACACGTTCTTTTTTAACTTTTTATGCGTGCGGATGTTTCCAATTGATTCAAGAGAGAATGATAGGAAAATAGCCATTAAATTTTTCAAACCCTATTTATTCTCATTAGTAAAGGAAATGATCAATAAATAACTATTGACAAATAAAAAGTTGTCACCCAAATCACTGAACAATAGAGGCATTATGAAAAAAAGTTATAAAAAAATATAAGAACATTTATCAATCACTTTATAAAAGTTGTCAAAATCCGTACATTACAAAGAATTGTGATTGAGTAAAACGTTACTTGTTTACATTAATAGATATTTGCATGCACTATGTTATCAAAATGGTCTAGTGGTTCAATGGCCACTAAACTTTCAAGGAATCAAGGTGGGGTTGGATCAAATCTCATATCCACCACCTTGTCTCTTGTTTAATTTGTTGTGAAGCCTAAAAATAGTTATTGGCTGTCGAACCATAGCACTCACATAAACCCCAAAGGATCAAGCTTCCAACTTTCGCACACCAAATGCTTACAGTGAATATACCTTCAACTCAATCCCAACTTGAAAACCGACCTATCTCCTATAAAAACGCAACTCCATCACAAAAAAAAAAATCCATAACTCCCGCCATGCATCACCCATGATAAAGAACGAAGAGGACGACACTCTTATTTCCCATAACGCATCGAAGATTTTGTGGGAAAAATCGCGTACCTTCAACTCCTGAGGTACCAACAGTTGGTTGGATCAAGTGGTAAGCGGTTTATTCCACCTTAAGTAATGTCTCGAGTTCGAGTCCTTGTGTATGCAGCAGCCACCGTTGGGAGACTCACCCACCATTTCCAGGTACGCGACGCGGGTCGGGTTCGGATTAGTCGGGACGATGCTCCGGAGACCGAGCGGAAAAAAAAACTCCTGAACTCTCTCCACTTACACATCTAGCTCTTCATGAACGTACATGTTCGGTCACTTCTTCCTTCGCCACCAACTTTCTTCCTTTCTCTTTCCTTTTTTAATGAAAAAAAAGGTTACATTAGTCATTTCCTTCTCATTTCATAAATGACAGATGGAGCCCTCTCAATTTTGCGAAAATTTTGAAATAATGTAGCATCTAAGTATCATTTTGTATTTTCCAGTTTCTAGATTTCCTTTTTTTTTTTTGCCAATCCAGTTTCTAGATTTCCTAGTGTTTTATTATCATGATAATGATAAGATATTTTGAGAATATATGGATCAGATTCAAACTCTTTTACGCATGTATATTAAAGAAGTGAATTAATAAGCGTAAACCTTATTCTACTAATTTATGTTTAAATTAAGAGGAGAAGTTATTCTATAATTTGATTTACAAAATAAATATATAGAAGAAATTTTATTTTAACACATATAAACATGATTTTAGCAAAATATCTCAAGTAGGCGCAGGGTGCTACCATCGAACAGGTACGTTTGTTTGGGATGCGAACAGCGAAGCACATGGAAAGACGACTGATGTCCACGTCGACACTAGTTGCTGACCAATGCTTTGTGACGTCATGCCACCATAAGTCATCTTGGGGCTTACTCCTCCAAGTATTCCTATCATCAATCCATCTAACTAAATGTGTGGTGTAAAAAAATTAGTTAAAAGTAATAGATACCTTTTTAAATATTCCCTTTATTTATGAACAAGTAAGTGAAAGCGATGAATAATGATAAAGAATGTAAGAGAATGTGAAAAATACGATTGAGGAATATTACGTCGATTTTTAATAAAAGAGTTATTTGACTAGATTAAAATTTTCAATAAATTATTTAAAATTATTTATTTATATATAATTATATTATATGTTAATTTATAAATTAAATTATATTAAAAAATAATAAATATAAATATTTTTAAGAATGGGGTTGGCAAATGTTCATACAACCCCAAAACTGAATTTATAAAAAGAACAAGATCACTTTAAAATTTGGATATTGTAAAAATGATAAAAATGTAGTATTAAACTATTAATAATATTTTTTTTAATTTTCCCCTGATTACTAGTAGTACATGTTGGATAACGAGAAAAAGGGACATGAGAGGAATTTGAACAGGGGTGCTGTCGGAAAAGTTTTCAATGTAAAATTACCTAACCAATTAATTGCTCTTCATTGATTTAAATGAAGTGATTGAAAATGATTTATATCAGAAATCAGAAAAAGAAATAATATGTACTAATAATAAGAAAAAAAAACATTTAGTTCCAATTCAACCACGCTGCTAGAGTGATTAGTGGGCTTGTTTGTTGAAATGTTTGGAAAAGTCAAACATCTATTGAACAGTGTTTTTTCGTAAAATGAGATCATTTCATTTATATATTTACCTCGACTTACATAAAATTTCTTCTCTGATGCGTTCCCAAACGGGCACAGTATCATTTTGAAAAATCAAACTCCATCAGCAATCCTATTCAAATTCGTGCCCCCTTGAGGCTTCGGACAATATTATGCATGCTTGGCAAACAATTTTCTAACAGTATACGCAATTTAAGAGAAAAAAGTTTCAAATCTATAAAAAATCTCGATATCGGTAAAATCATCTTAAAATCCGTAAAATAATCTAGGAATCCATAAACTCATTTATCCCAACGGTTTTTCAAACATCTACTAATTCTTTTTCTCGTGCCAAACACAAAAGAAAAACAGTAATTATTTAAAATTGTAAAAGACTTGAACGATTTTTGCCTGAATTCACAATTTTTATAGGTTAATGAAATGAATATATGCCACTTGAATAATCATCTTTGTTAATTGGAAATATTCCATTTAAAAGTGTGTTATACTTAAACAGCCCATTCTTTGCCTTTTTGTCCCTTCAGAATAAGGTCTTGCTCACAGATTAACATGATTATTGGTTTATCTTTAATTCATGAAAAATACTTTAATATGATTATTGTTTTCAATGAAGAGAAAAATAGAAAAATGTCATTTTTGTATAAATTTAAAGATACCAACTACCATTTTTTAATTATGTGTTCATTTATGTATATAATTAATTAGTTAATAGATAAGTTTATTAATCAGACAAATTAATTTAGAGAAAAACGATAAATATAAATGCATTTTCGTAATTTATTTACCTTTCTTAACTTTCATAACAAAAGTCAACTAACTCTTATATTAAAGTCTAGGGTGTTATTTTTCCGTACCTGTACAAAATTTCCCACGAGGAAAAACTTTTCTTTCGACGGCTCAGATTTTTTGATTCCCAAAATGTATTACAAATGATCTATATGTTACATTTTTATCTTTTACTTGAGAAAATTAAATTGACCCTTTTAAAATCACATGGAGCCTCTGATTCTTCAGAAGGGACCACAATATATTGTTCCAATTGTGGGTTGGTCATTAAGTATAGAAAAATGCAATTTCTTATCTAGAGATCGAAAGAAGAAATATATAACCAATATAGGCTCCAGAATACAGGACATAATTAATGAACTGAGGAATCATTTAGTGTTACAGCCTTATAGGGGGTGCATTATATTATTTAAGCCAAGGTCTAAATTAATAGCTGAGTATTCTTTTAAATAAATTTACATAATATAATGCAAATGTGACAGAATTTAAGGAAAAAAGTAAAATCTAGAAAACAACTTGTTTTTCCTTGTTTGTGTATATTATGTAATTAATTATTTTTAAAGAATCCGGTGTTGGAGATACTGACGTCCAGATACCTACCGAGGCTTAAAGTGTTAGTTGGCTCGATCAAAAAATGTAGGGACTAGGACTAGCCGCCTACTCGGAGGCTGACCAGGGCTAGCCGACTACTAGGAGACGGGCTTACATGCATCCTTGTCCGTCTTCAATAAACAGTCTAACCTTTTGTGTGTTTGATAAACCTGAGAAAAAAATTACATAGGATTTCACGGATTTCGATGTTACAGATTTTAAGATGGTTTTTACTAATTTTAATATGGTTTTATTTTGGTTTACGTATAACGTTGGGAATAACGGCCCGTTTGGTACACTGGAATTGATTTTGTACCAGTTTGGGAACGCAGTAGAGAAGTACTTTTACTCAAACCGAGGCAAATATGTGGAGGAGATTATCTCGTTTTGCAGAAAAATACTATTGAACGTGCGGTTGGCTCTTCCAAATATTGTCACAAACAAGCCGTTTGTTGGATGTTAGTATCACATATTCGGTCCATTTGGAAACCCGATGAAGAAGTGCTTTTATGTAAACCGATGTAAATATGTGGAGGAGATTATCTCTTTTTACGGAAAAATAATATTGAACGGGTTTTTGACTTTTCCAAACAAAATGCCGAACAAGTCCGTTATATTTCATTCAAGACTATAAGTGATACTTTTTCTTTGAAGTTATTTTATGTCATCTACCTATCTTTTATTCCATCTACTTCCTACTTGATCATGAGAAGTTAAATTAACCAACCCAACTGATTTAAGGAAAGGGATTAGTTATTCATAACATGGTAAATTTGTGTTGGAATCTTTATTGAGAGATATACCCACATGTAATACCCAATATAACATCTTGAACAAAATTAGCTTTCATAAATAATATTCACGATTAGCTTAAAAAGGAATTAAATCTCACATTGACATTGACATTTTTTAGGTGATGGGAACCGCATTTTTTAATGCGATGTGGTCTTACAATGAATGCATTTGCATGCGACTCTTACACACACATATATAGTATACTACCTACTTTTTTTTGCCAAATACTCTAATATTTAATATAAAAATTAATTAATTTTTAAAAATTAAGGAAGTTAATTATCTAATATATTTATCATTTTTTATAAATAAATTTGTTGAATTTATAAATTTATATATACACACACGATACATGTATATGGTTTAACATATATATTGTAATTAAATAATTTATTTAATTTTTTAATCTAATAATAAAGCAATTCTCTTTTATATCAAGGATGGAGTTGGTATTTATTTTACTGTATGAACAGCTTGTTGGAAAAAACAACCTTGCATAAATTAATTTTACCAAGTCATCGTGCATGTTTAAAAAAAATTTTAATTGTGCATATAAGTTAAGACAAAAAACACATTGAAATTCGTCAAAAACATTTTAAAACTTTTAAAATTATTTTGAAATTCGTGAATTTTTTCCTTAAAACACACATCACTATCTTACGTCATGGTGCTAACGTTACACGGCGCGGTGAATACCGTCCTCCCTGCTTATATTGATAGGACCGTTTCGTTCATTCAGCATCGAAGTCTCACTTCCACATGCCTCTTGATTTCCCATATTTAGCTAAGCTACAGCTTCCCTTTCACCGGAGTCCTCTGCAAATGGCCACCGCAACCAGAGAGAACGCCGCCACTAAGCCGACGCTCTTAACCGATCTGGCATCCTCTGTGAGCGAGGTACCCTCTAATTTCGTCAGGCCTCTTTGCGACCGGCCAAACCTGCTAGACGTTCAGTCCGCTGACGGATCTTCCATCCCTCTCATCGACCTTCATGATCTCGATGGCCCCAACCACTCTCTCGCCGTCGGCAAGATCGGTAACGCTTGCCGGAACTACGGCTTCTTTCAGGTATACAAAGTTCAGAAAATAAATATAACTCCATGGACAAGTAACTGTGAGTAATAATGAATTTGTGTGGTATTGGTGAAGGTTATGAACCATGGAGTAGCGGAGGAAGTGGTGGACAAGATGGTGAAAGTGTCGAGGGAATTCTTCCGTTTGCCGGAGAGTGAGAGGATGAAGAGCTACTCCGACGATCCGACGAAGACGACGAGGCTGTCGACCAGTTTCAATGTGAAAACAGAGAAAGTTGCAAACTGGAGAGACTTCTTGAGGCTTCACTGTCATCCTCTTGAAGACTACATCCATGAATGGCCCACCAACCCTCCATCTTTCAGGTATATCTTGTTTAACGTGAAATCAAACTCGCTTGATGCTTCTCAAAATTCCGTAACAGAGAAAACAGCCGAATGCCTTTGGAACCGGTTAAAGTCACTTGTACAAATTTCTTTGGTGTAATTACTTTGCATATTATAAATCACATTGAAAAAAGTAACTTCTACTACTAATTTAAATGTGTATTTAAAGTATGTTTGTGATACGGTATAAAAACATTTTTATTTAAGTTGAGGCCAAATTTTTTTAATCCATAGATCGTAAATCATGTTATATAGACATATCTTCCTCTTCCTTTGTCAATATAAATTGGCACTTAGTCTATTTCAACTACTTCCAAACTCTAATCCTCCTCATAATTACAGAACGCCGTAAACATCCTTAATTTTCTAAAATTCCTTTTAATTCCATTTATCACTTCCACACTAAGGAAATTTTGAAATCCAACAACTTTACCATGTTATCATTATTTAATATCCCTTATAACACAGTGAAAGTAAATTCATTAGATAATAAATTAACTGTAGAATTGTACATGAAAAATTATAAGGTGATTTATAAATACAATTAAATAAAACATTTTATCTACCCTGTAATAGGACTGGATGAGTAATTATACAGGAAACTACCTTAATAGAGATACCTTAATGAGTGTAATCAATAAAGATAATTTGGAACCAACACATATCTATCCAATTAGTAGGAAGTTCACTTACAATCCATAATAATATCAGTTGGAGTTCATTAATGATGCGAGGATTTTATTGATGAATAATCTATATGCATTTATTAAACCTAGAAGCATACTCATACCTGATGAGTTCCGTGGCTCAATTCACTTAAATATTATTGTATAATAAAAAATAATAATTTAAAAAATTATAAGTTTAAAAGAGAAAAATAAAATGAGTCTTAGTACGTGTTTAAGAATCCGTTAGAAGAACGATTTACGAATCTCAAGATAAGTATGTGTGAAAAGAATTTTATGTGTATCAACCTCACGCAAGCACAAATGGATATTAATTATTCACCCTTCCAAGGCCTGTACTGCTTCTGTCAAAGGAAGCACGTTGATTGTTAAAAAAAAGGATGTGGGTCCCATGGGGATCAAATATCTCATCTTTCTTTTGGGCTGAAAGCAGAGAGGAGGTGGGTGAGTACTGCAGAAAAATGAGGGATTTGTCGCTGAGATTGCTGGAGGCGATATCAGAGAGCTTGGGGTTAGAGAAGGATTACATAAACAAGGCGTTAGGGCAGCACGGGCAGCACATGGCAGTCAACTACTATCCGCCGTGCCCGGAGCCGGAGCTGACCTACGGGCTCCCCGGCCATGCTGACCCTAACGCCATCACCCTCCTTCTCCAAGACGACGTTCCAGGATTACAGGTCCTCAAGGACGGCCGGTGGCTCGCCATCAACCCTATTCCCAACACCTTCACCGTCAACATCGGCGACCAAATTCAGGTCTTATATCTAATTCCACTTTTTTTGTTACTATTATCTTATATCGTGATATAAACCGCCGATATTTTTGGTATGTGGGTGAAGGTGATAAGCAACGACAGGTACAAGAGCGTGTTGCATCGAGCGGTGGTGAACCGCGAGAAGGAGAGGATGTCTATTCCAACGTTCTATTGCCCATCACCGGACGCTGTGATTGGTCCAGCCCGCGACCTCACAGACCCTCACCATCCTGCGCTGTACCGGAACTTCACCTACAGCGAATACTACGACAGGTTCTGGAACAGGGGCCTCTCCAAGGAAACCTGTGTCGACTTGTTCAAGGCTGACCATTATTAATTCAACCTCGTCATTCTTAAATATTGTTCTTAATTACAGTCCTCTTTATATGTATGCATGTGCCAGTTCTTCCATGGCTGATGGATTTCATCTCTTAGCTTGTTGGACAAAAGATCTCTACTGATTTGCGTAATTAGAGACGTGAAGGTGAGCAATATGATAAATAATTAACAGAGGAAAATGGATGTCTCTTCAGTCTTCATTGCAGAAAATGCAATGATACTTTGCTTAGTTGCCATTAAGAACTGCTATATATATATATATATATAACTAATATGTTCAACGTTTTTCTTGGACTAACTTGAATGATTCATATATTCTAATTATACATATTATAAGTATTTTATAATATATAATCTAAAGTGGTTTATTTAAATTTTTTTAATCTCCCAGAAAAAAGCTAACCGAAACTTATATCAAGGAACCCAGTAGTATATGAGTTTATATGTTACTGTAAACTTATATTTGATAAAAAAATAATAAATGCTACCTCTGGTCATTTGTGTAAGGGTTAGTTGAATTTTTTTGATAATATTAAAAAAACTAAAACATTACTTTAAATTATTTATATCTATAATTTTCTTTGAATTAATTATTTTAATTTATAAATTAATATATAATTTAATAATAATATAAATAAATACTTGATATTGGGGTAGTGTTAGAAATAAAACCAATAAAGGTTAAGTCTAATGGAAGAAGCTGACCTTCTAATCTAGTGAATCAATTTTTGAATTTTCTGTTTTAGTGTTGGATAATGTCTTGAATATAATTGTTTTCAGTGTTGGAGAAATAATGTACCAATAAAAAATAGTGAAACTTAATGGGCCTATGTAGTAATTATGCCCAATTCGTGGGTGGGCGATTGGACACTATGGTGAACCAAAAGAAGGACATGGAATTGAGGGCTTTTAATTGATGGGCTGTTAGCCCAAAATGGAATCGTAGACTGGAATGACCAATGCAAAAGAAATCCCGTCGTAGGTGTTTGGAGGTTACTACTATCTTGCTTTGGATCCCGTGAAAAATTTATAATTTAAGGCATCATCGGTATGGTTCTAAATTTTTAATTTTTAATTTTTAATTTTAAAATACAATTTTAAAAATAAAATATGTTCGATTTAAATAGGTTTGAATTAGTTTTTAATATTATTATATTTAAAAATTATAAAAAAAAGTTTTAAAATTTTAATTTTGTTTTAAAAAATTTATTACCTCTCAGCCGACCTTTCTCGTTCCCTCCTTCCACCTATCTCACTCAGCAGTGGAGGAAAAATTTATTACGCCGCGGTTGGGGATTGATTCATAGCGTAATACATATGGTTCTAGAACACGGTAGGCCCTCAGAAGCACCAGGCGGTGGCTCTCCGTGTCGGCGTCGATCTCTCCATCATCAACCGCTGCCGTGTGTAGGCATTCCAAGACTCTCTATATATACGCCCACTCCAATAGGCAATTTATCGCAACTCCATCATCACCGGCACCGTCGACTTCTTTTTTGGCAACGCCGCCGTGGTGTTCCAGAAATGCTTCCTAAGATGCTCGAAAGCTTATGGCCAAACAGAACAACATGGTTACATCTCAAGGATTTGAAGACCCAACCCAGAACATGGGAACTTCAATCCAGCAGTGTAACCTGACACCAAGCTCCGATTTGAAGCCAGTAATAGGTTCAGTGAAAACCTTTATGGGTCGTCCATGGAAGGAATACTCAAGAACCATGGTGATGCAACCTTTCATTCGCACACCTACTTTACAATATCTTTTTAAAATTGAAAGTCAAAAAAATCTAAAATAAAAAATTAATTTTAATTTTTAAAAATTTTAAAACTTAAAATTTACAACGGGACCTAACATTTTTAAAATTAATTTGTTAGGAAGCATCCATCCTTACACATGTTTTAAAATATGATTTGAATGGCTTCGTGTGGTGGCAAATAAGCACTACATCACTGTTTGCCTCCAAAATCTCTTGCCATCATAATGTATCTTTTTAGTGAAAAACAATCATATTCAAGATATTATCGAACATTAGATGTATATACATATGAGTTATGATTCATACCTTGATTTACTTCTTTAATCTTATTAATATGCAAGTCACTTCTAACATATTCCATACTGGTAAAAAAAATCTTATATTGCATTGACTCTATATTAAAATCTAATAACTTTTCAACTTTATCCATATTTAATATCCATTATAATACATAGGATCAAAGTCCACATATAATATATAATAAATTAAGGGTAAAATTGTACATTTAGATGAAAAATGAAAGATGTGATTTATAAATATGATCGAATAAAACTTTCCCTCTCTAACAGATAAATATGACTAGAGGAGAAACCAACCCTTCAATCAAACCAAATTGTCATTGTTTTCAAACGCACATTATTGAAATGGACATGGTAGTTTATGATGTTGAGGATCACCTAACCTAACGTTTGTTACTCCATAGCCTTGGGATAATCAGAGGCTGGGGCCCACCTAATCCTTTGGAATCATCTCCATTCTAATCTCTCTTCATTTTGATCCACGCAACAAATCTCTATCATTAACGCAACTTGGTAAGGGCTATCTTTTGGTTACCTCATGTGGTAAAACGGATTGAGCCTGCCCGCCATTTAATGGCAGGTTAGGCCTGGCAGAATGATAGTCCAAGGGGTGGATTCTCTCAACCCGCAGGTTAGCGGGTTGCCCTTCTTTTTAAAAAAAAATGGACTAGATCACTCATCACTGATCTGGAGTGGACGGCTGGACCTAGAGTTGGATGCACAGCACAACAAGCAGCAGATAAGCTACCCTAGCTAATTCCCTGTCCTTTCGAGGTGGCAGTAAAATCGAGGAAGCTGAAGGAGGAGGAGGAAGGTGTAGAATGGAGATTGAAGAGGGGACTCATGGTTGTACACTTGTAATTGTCAATGGGCACATTTGGGAACGCGGTGAATAAGTGCTTTTACATAAGTTGAGATAAATATTTGAAAGAGATTATCTCAATTTACGAAAAATATTATTGAACGGATTTTTGGGTTATGCTAAACAAGCCCAATGAGGTGTGATGTTGAGTAATAGGTAAAGGTGAGAGAGAGAGAGAGAGACAGGGAGGGAGACATATGGTATGAGGGAGGTGATTATGGGAAGAAGAGATGAGTGATGAAAAGACTATAAGAGGACAAAGAATGGGACACAGATTTTGAGGAAGAAATTGAACAAGAAAGGAATCAGGAGAAGAGGGTGATGGGCTGATTAGCTGATGGCACGGTTTTAGCTTTTAGGTGAGAAGTGATGTGAGGTCGTATCATGGGTAAGGGTAAAGCCATAAAGGAGATAGAGAAGGCACATGAATCGGAGAAGGAAAATTTAAATTGGAGTTAGAGGAGAGGATGAAGGAGGAGGAAGACAGCATGAACAAGAGTACGCACTGACTACTGAGTTGGTGATGGACTGATGAATAAGTAGTGAACGGAAACTCGGACCGGACCGGCCGAGTCAAACCGGAAACTGGCGACTCGGTCAGCGATCCAGTCCTAGTTGGGTGTTGACCCCGAGTCATGGCGATTCGGTCTAACTCGGACCAACTCGTCACAACTCGGTGGTAACTCGGTCGACCCGCCCGAGTTAGAGGGTCGACCGAGTTAGGTTTAAAAAGAAATGAAGGAGAACGAGGTGACTTTAACAAAAAAAAAGCTCCAGCTCCAACCAAACTCCAACTCCGATCGAGTTCCCTAGCCTGACCACTGCTCATCGTTCCCCTTTGCTCTTTGAACCAGCTTCTCGTTCCCTGGCCTGAAGGAGAGATTGAAAGCGGGGTACGAGAAGCAAGAGAGTTTGAGAAAAGTAAAGTTAAAGGAGAAGAGAGAGGGTTTAAGAAATGGTAATCATTTGTTTTGCTTCAATAGAAGTGCCTCTTTCACATCTATCACAATCATATCTCCACCGCCGATCCACGTATGCCCGCGCTAGTGCCGGTCAGAGAGATAGAGGGGCGGTTGCGTGTATAGGAATGGGGGTGCAATAAAGGGGATGTGTAGGAGAGGGGGTCGTTTGTGCTGTGCCAGTCTGTTGATTGATGCTTCACATAAAAAAAAATTTGAAAAAGGAAATGTCACATCCTTTAATATATAGTTAAATAATGTTAATCTTAATTTTAGTGGTGATTATTAGTTTAGAAATTAAATGATTGTGTGGGAAATATTTTATTATCCATGTATTTTGATTTTTTTATTTTTTATTTCTCACCGGTCTAACCCCGGTTTGACTCCGATCTGACCCACTAACCTTTAAACCACAGCCTTATCCGATTCAGTCACCGGTCCGGTTTTCTGTACCTTAACGTGTGGTGATGTGATTGTTTAAAATTGTAATTTTTTATTGTTTGACGGGTTAGCCTTTCAACCTGTCTTGTTGAGCTCGGGCTGCAAAAATGCAGCCCATTGAAGGGCTATTTCAGCCTGCCTCATCTAACCCACAAATAAGTATGGATCAGTCCCCAACCCGCACGCTAGTCTACATTACCATCCATAGTTTACACCCTCCACTCTAAAATACAACATAAGTTACATAAGAAAAATAAGCAGTAATGTTTTTTTTTCAATTTTATTACTATTATATTGCAAAATACTAAAAGAAAATTTAATATAGGTCCAATTTTTCAATATCAACATTACTTAATAAATTCAGAAATTTTTTAACTTAAAACAGATTCATGGGTTAATCATTGTTATTTGGTGTCAATTAAATAGTTGAAAGTCATTTATACTTGAGATTAAGACCAATCTCTCTCATAATGGTGGTTCTAAATGTATGAAGCAAATCCATGTTGTCTGAAATTTTAGACTGGTCTTTTCGTTTTTATCCTCATCAAATATACGGTACTAATTATTTCTCGGTAATAATTTCCGCTCAATATCTCTCATTTACTCTCTTCATAAGCAACCATATAATTTAGAATAGAAATACACATATATTTGTAAAGGAGAATAGTCTTTATTGTCATAGTTTTGAAAGAAATTTCCTGTAACATAAAGGGTGAAAATTAGGGGTGTGTAAACATTAGGTACTTCAATCTAGCTCGATTCAATTCGAAGTGGTTTAATTCAAATAAATTTTATAATAAATTTGATTGGACAAACAGACTTGTTGGTCATATTGGACTAGCTTTTAGATTGGTTTAGTCCGATCTAGAAGATTTTTCTTAAAATATTTTATAAATGGGAGTTGCTTGTTTTTTTTTGTTATAGTTGAATGTTGTAGAAACTTTTTATGAATTTGTTATTAAATTTTAATGTTTGAAGATGAGTTTTATATCTTTGTAGATATCTTTATTGTCTTAATCATGTTTATGAGATTGAAAAGTTACCTTCTATAATGGAAAAACAAAAAATAAATAAAATTAAGGTCTAACGCTACTACTTTGGATTAGAACTGGATCGGATTTTACCATGGATTGTTATATTCTGCCCAAAGTTTTATTTGATCCAGATTTTGGATTGATGACTAACTCAATTCAACCTCGTCCATTGCATGCACAAGCATAGTGAAAACTGACAAGATTTTCACATCATTACAAGAGTTTGACATCTGATGAATTACTTGGCCCCAAAAAAAAAAACATGTGATGAATTCACATGACATGCATCTAATATAGTATGATAAAGTCATGATATTAATGATTGTGTATTTAAAACTAAAGTTACTGTCGTTCTTCCAATCACCAAAATGTTAACTGACAAACAAAACGGAATTAAAAGAATTATTTGGAATCATGTATCAGAAAAGCACGGATGTTTGATTTAAGACTTAAATTGTCACTTTTGCTTTAGAAGTTTTTGTGAAATATTATTAGGCATCCGGAAGTTTTTCTTTTGTGCAAAGTTGCTTTAGAAGTTTTAAATAGACTCAATTTTACCATTCAAAACTAATGAGTAACTAAATGTAGGAGGTGAAATTATTACGTTTTTATAGTTATGGGACAACTTCAAGCCTATTTAAAATTTTCGGGCAATATTTCACTCAGAAAAACTTCCGGGTGCCAGTGTTACTTCGGAAGAACTTACGGGTAAGGAATGACCTTTAACCCTTGATTTAGGACCTGTTTGGACTACCGTTTAAAAATTTAAATTTTGTTCAAGTATTAATATTTTTTCAAAATATAGGTTTTGTAACAAAATCTATATTTGAAACCAAGGTTTTGAAAAAATTATTTTCTTATCAAATCACACTCTTTATCAAAATAAATTTTCCTTTTCCTCTTTTTTCTTTCTCTTCCTGATTACTTTTGGCCTCAAATTTATTTACATAGATATCAAAAAATTGAGTAGGGCATTTGCCCAACCCCAACTCTACCTAGCTCTGCCCCTGACAGAGCTGGTCCTACCAAAATGCTCTTTGCCTCCAAGATCACGTCGGAGCTGGTCGCTTGCAAGAATGCTAAAGCTCCTTCTGCACGGGACCGGCTCCTCCGGCTTCTGGCCTCCTACTCCGTGCTTCATTGTCCCGTCGTCGTCCACCATGAAGAAAACAGCGGAAGGAGATGTTACCGGTGGCTGTATAGCCTGGCACCGGTGGCCAAATTCTTCGTGGGAAATGCTGATGGAGTGTCGTTGGGCCCTTTGATTGCGTTGATCCAAGATAAAGTCGTCATCGATAGCTGGTTAGCCTCTTCTATCTCTCTTAACCACATTTCGTATTTTTAGAAAACGCATAAAATTAAAGGTTTGTATTGTTTACCACCATACCATTAAAGAGAAAAATGTTTTATTTAACCGTATTTATAAGTCTATTATCAAATTTTACGTACAATTTTACTTTTATTGATTATGTGCATTTACATTATCGGCTGCATATGAAAGAAACAATATTGGAAGGGGGGATGACGTTCAATAGGGTGCATGGATCAGATGCATTTGAGTATCTGAGATCAGATTTGAGGTTTAACGAAGTTTTCAACAAGGCGATGGTGAATCAGACCACATTGGTTGTGAAGAGATTTTGGAATCCTACCGAGGTTTCGGAAATAACATCACTACACTTGTTGACGTTGGTGGTGGTCTAGGTGTTAAACTTGATCACTTCCAAGTATCCTCGTATTCAAGGCATCAACTTCGACTTGCCTCATGTCATCCAACACGATCCTCCTTTCCTTGTACTGTGTCGTACATACGTGAAAAATACTTTATATGAACTGAAACCACCCTTAATAGAAATTCAGTAACTGGAGGTATTTCACATGAAAAATTATAAATTTTGGGGATAAATTAATTAAAATGGATTGGGGCTCTATATTTAGGATCAAATTAAATTTAAAACACTTATCTAACTCTTATATTTAGGAACAAAGAAAAAAATGTGAATTTTATGAGAGTAGCCTCTCATTTTCCCTTTCCACCATCCCCCCTTTATATTATAAAATTATTATCAAAATGTTAAATCATTTAAATATTGATCTTACGGTGATAAAAAGGAAATTAAATTGAGCTAAGAGGGTGAAAGGGAAAATGAAAAGTTCCTGTCCTGAATTTCGTGCGGTATTAAATCATTAATTCATTCTAACATTATTGCAGGAGTTGAACATGTGGGGGGAGATGTGTTTGAAAGCGTACCTAAAGGGGATGCCATTTTTATGAAGGTGATAATCAGTTATACATATGGAATTAATAGTTTTATTACAATTAAGTAACAATGAGAGATTAATCATATATACTATAATTAATTAATTGTTGTAGTGGATAATTCATGATTGGAACGATGAGTGGTGCATAAAGCTATTGAACAACTGTTACACTGCAATTCCAGAAGATGGAAAGGTGATTGCAGTGTGGAGGCTGTGTTCCCAGTAATTCCAGATACTTCCTCTCAACTTGACGTACGTGCTCATGATGACTCAGAGCCCTGGAGGCAGAGAGAGAACTGAGCAAGAGCTCTTGGACCTGGCTACTTCCCTCTGGCTTCAATGGCATTACATATCAATGCTTTGCTCATATATAACTTCTGGGTTATGGAGTTCTTCAAGTAGTGATTGATTGATTAGTCAATTCTCAAATACGTATATATATGGTATGGTATGTGATCTCTTGTTATTTTACTTGCCCTTCACGTACGTCTTGTGCTTTGATATTTTACCATCTCCTTTTTGAGTTCAAGAGTTTCTCCAGAGTTATACATGTTGCTTAGTATTATTTCTGCCTGGAAAAAAAAAATTCAATCGCTGGTTAGCTATGCATTCCCTTTCTTACGCAAATCATTTTTACAAAATGTTGGTAGTATTAATATACTATATATATGTATGCATGAAATTTCTATGAAGTTAATTGGCTTAACTCATAATTTTAATTAATATTAATTTATTTTTCAGAATCAAAGCGTAAGCAACCATTGGATTGGAAATTTTATTAGCACAAGATGTGGCTATGTTTTTTCAGTAAAAAAATTAGGTGAATTAAAACTGAAGGCCCATCAAGGTTAGAGTATATCTTTATTAGAGTGGTTATATTTGTTATAAACTTGTAATAATTCGATCTAAACCAATCGATTCGACCAGCTGAATCAAGAAGTCTGTCTCGTATGATATGGTCCGGTCATGTAAGGAAATCAAGAGCTAGATTAGGAGTCAATGAAAACGGCTTTGGATTGATCAAGATCAAAGTTTGTTAACACTGTTAACGGTGCAAGAAGATCAAAGTTGCAAGCGTTACTTTTTGTTAAGAGGGTAAAATTAAAAAAAAAATTAATTAAGAGGAAATACACTCATGTACCTATAATATGATTTTCCCTTTTTACTTTTAAATTCCTGTTTCTAAGCGACAATTCATGCGTATATGTACCTAATAGGCATTGAAAAATTAAAAATAAACAACAAAATATGTATGACTTTTTAATTATAATATGAACAATTATATACATTTTGAATGAGAACGGTGGAGTTTTGCACTACTATAAAAAGTATCTTTTACGCCCTATTTTTAACCCAATTGGCGCCCTATTTCAGGAGGCTGCAAATGTGAGGATAGTAAAAAGTTTTGGCTTACGGCGCCCTATTTGTGGAGAGGCGCCGTAGGGGAGACGGGCGTCGTAGGTCTCACCTACGACGCCCTATATTCACATGTAGGCACCTACGGCGCCTCTCCACAAATAGGGCGCCGTAGGCTTTTTTTTTTTTAAATCCTCGTCTATATCTTTTAACCTGACCTTATTCACCTTTCAATTACATTTTACACATCAAATCAAGTCCAGACAATACATTAAG